>OMLB01044761.1:0-10631 GCA_900302555.1 Myripristis jacobus | reverse complement strand
CCCATTACTATCAAGAAAATGAAGCCTGATTCAATGAAATTCTCAAAATAAGTTGATTAGCACCAGAAACAAATGTGATTATCTCATCCCACTGGCAGATTTTCTCACTTCTTTGAAGAATAAACAAGATTTTAACACCAAATAGGAGATTAAATTACTTTGTATGATATATATATATTTTGCAGTGCATAACCGGCATGTTGTGACTGGCACAACTGACCCTGACTGTCCATCCATCCACAGTAGAGAGATCAGTTTCAAACAATAAAGTCAGCATTTATTTATTCAGAGGGAAAATTGTGTTAGTACTCCTGCTGTCCTCCTAACTATGTGGGATTTTTCAGGTATTTTAACATATACGTTCATGTTTTTCTTTGCCTCGTGGGCTGAAGTTGACAGGTGGCATGCTGCCCAGGAAAAGAGAAACTCCACAAGCTGTGTAGGGGCGCTTTTGATTCAGGCTCCACTCTGAATGAAAATATTACATTGTTTTGCTTCACCAAACTTGATGGATGTTGGTATACCATCCAACTGGAAGCTAATACCCTCCAGAGGAGAAAACAACAGAGCAGCAGAGAAACTGCTGCAGACTCCCACAGTGTTTGCGTGAATGGCGTCTCTGTAGCAGCTCTGTTAACTCATTTAAACCCAATTCTTATGGAGCTGTACGTCTCATAGGAAGCATGATGACGGAGAAATGAGCTGGGATTGCGCTTCAGTGAGAAGTACTGCATTGTGCTCTACACACAGGCCAAGAGGCCCTGAGAGGTGTTGAGGATAAAATCTGTCTTCATGTCATCACTTTCATACTGGGCACAGGCACAAGGCATTATGTGGCTCAGATAAAAATAGCACACTACAAATAAGTGGTTCCAACTTTAAGCTGTGCACGGAAGAACGTTGTATGCACAGTGTTTGGGTGGATATCTGACATTATCCACCAGAGAATGGATAAAACACAGGTGACATGGTTTTTAAAGATCGTGAGAAAACTTTGTAGAGTGTAAAGGATGTGCAAAGAGCTTACATGGTAAATAGGTCAGTGTTAATTAAATTAAAAACCTCATCTGTTTTGTGTGTGATCTGTTGATATTGACAGTAACATACATTCATTCACTTGCTAATTTGATAAGATCCAGGGTCATACAAGCATGAAACTGCTAGTTGTAGTCTTAATTCAGTAAATTTCAATTTACTCATTAGGAAAAGGGTGGGAGGGAAAATTGGATCCTTAATGGACTAACAAGAGGCTCTCCACTAATCAAAGCATAGACTACTATTGTCTTATCATGAAAAAATATAAAGAATGTCTTATGTGTTTACAGATTTAACACATTCTACAGTTGCTTTACCACCTCCAAGATTAGATAAAAAATTAATCGCATCTTTTCTTAAGATTACAGAAGGGGCTTTGAGGCATAGAAAATTAAAAAACAGACTATCTAACTAACTAACTAACTAAATTCATTCAGGCATATAGATCAGCACTATTTGACAAAGCTACATTTCCTTAAACACCTATTTTGTTGCTATTGATTAAAATAACAGAAATAGAGTTGCTCCATGCAAACCCCAAGAACACTGAAGCTGAAGTTGGAAATCAGTATTCCTAGAAAAATCCTCAGTTGTTCAACTTTTCTTGCACCATATTGTGGAATATTTTCCCAGATTAAATAGTTTTGCCGGTTGTTTTTTGAAGATGCATTACCACATGTGACCATTAGGAAAGACCTCCGAACCCCTTTGTGGAATCGCAGTGCGGTTGAGACTTTTTTATTTATGACCCCATTTAACTCAAACAATGTCAGAGGAACATAGGCTGTCTTACAGAATAATACAATTATTATTATTAGTTGTGGTAGTTTTTACATTTTTGTCAGGCACTGTCATATCATGTCAGTACTGAATTATAAAGTAGGAATTTGATCATTGTTTCTTTTGTTTTTAGGTCTTAGGTGTGCAACAGTATGGCAGTATAGCAAAAAAGTACTATGCCCCATATTGGTTTTGTATGAGCCATGGTACTACAGATGCACAACAGGTTAAACATTTCTAACGTGCCTATTGTAAGACGCTTAAAAGGATTTTTAAACAAGCTGTAGGCCCATTCTTTTGCCTAATTACATGCATTGCTGCAAGCAGTGTTTTCAGTGGGGGCCCCCAGGCAGATGCACATATATCACCACTTATCTGACAAAGCTGCATATTAAGGAAACACCTATTTTTGTTATTAACTACCACAAAATACAGCTGTTCCATGCAGACCCCTGGGACGCTGTCACTGAACCCCTGTGGTCCGTGGATCCCATTTTGGAAACCACCACACCTCGGCTTGGCTGGAGGAAATTTGACCCCGGGGCTGCCTCGCTTTGTCACCAAGTCTCGCGTGATTTGACCGAGTCGTTCGTGAGCTAATTACCGTTCGTCGACAACCATTAACCGTTACCTAAAAATGTATATGCGGCTAAATTTGACATAATTAGAGCACCTTTCGTGTGCTGCTTTATGTAGTAGTAGCTCAAAAGTCTGTACGTGTCGTCTCGGGCCAGAGCATACACCGTCCGCCTTTGTTTGCCTTGTTGCTAGACCGTTGCTAGCTTAGCAAAGCGGCGCTAGCTAGCAGCAGGTAACTCATCAAGCTAGGCGGCTAACGACTCGGCAAAAACCAGGAAGAAAGCAAAAGCAGCACTTGTTTGAGGCAGCTTGGCTTGGCCTCCGAGGTTGCTTCACTCCTGCAATCATTGACTGACTAAATAACCACGGACGGTTTGGTCGAAACAGGTAAAAGGTACCGTGCAGCGCTGTTTAATGTTGTAAAGCGTGTTACTTAGCGGCTGCCTAACGTCTGCTAATTTGTGTGGTTTTTAATGCCAAGCACGAAACCCAGCGTTAGCGATGAAACGTTTGAAATGTATTTCTGGATTCAGCATGTTTGTTGTCAGCCCTAAATCAACACTGGACCTTGGTATTAAGATGTTGTCCGACACTGTTCAGCCAGCACAGCTCTTAATGTTGTGTTTGGTGTTTAATCTTTGCTGTGTTATTCGGTGTTGTGCATGGATGCTTGGGGTTGTCGCCGTTTACTAGAGGTGGAGAATTAACCTTAAACAAATGATGGAAAAAACAATAACCGTAAAATGACCTGAATTAACACGGAATGGGTTGTAACTTGGGGGAATTGCATTTTTGTCGAGCCAACCTGTTTGTTTTGGTAAAGATATCACGTTACGCGTGCAAAATACAGTATTCTCAAAGTGGTGATTTAAAGCAGCTCTTGGATATTAAGTCTGGACAACTGCATTTGACTATGTAATGGACATAACAATGGGTTGCGACATACAAATTCAGTCATCATTATTGGAGAGTCCCCTGGATAATGTAGATAAAACCTCAACAGCATTATTTACATTTGGATTTGATTATTGTCGAAGACTTTGCCAGGTTGCTGCAAGTGCCCATGGACTAATTTAAGCAGGTCTAGCTTGCAGGTGATATGGAAAGACATTTCCTCAGCAGCAAATGTTTGTCTGTGGACAATAAAAGTCCACATTGAACATCAGCCCTCATTCTTGCTTAGTTAGATTTCCAAGAGAGCCTGAAACAATAGATTTGTAGGAGAAATGTGATTGGAAGTGCCTTCTTGCCAGGGTTAACTAACATTGCAACTAAGATTGTTAAAGTGTTCCCTTTTTTATAGTAAAGCTAGAATAGACAGCTAGGTCATATGCGCTGCTACTTTTCTATATGGGCAGTGAATAAACTCATTTCTATGCAGGGCAAGTTGCTGAGGTTGATGCTTTCAACTGTTTTTCCACTTGAGCCCCATTCTCCTCTATAGACATAATAGATTTGGGCCTGTAGGCCACATCCTGTTACAGACAAATAAAAAAATTAGCCTTGCATAGGCCAATTCAAATTCCACAGCGCATGAGAAGCAGTTGTGGTAGATTGCAGACTGTAAGAGTTGCCAGGATCTATGGCTCAAGTATTCTCCTAGACAGCATCGCCTACATTGTTCAAGTGGAAAAATCTGGTGAAATATTCATGCTCAGTTCCACTTCCTTTTTCTTTTTTAACGTCAAAGGGAGAGCAGCTATGGTTAGATACAGTTGATAATGCAGTGAAAGTACATTCACTGAGGCACTGCGCTGTAATTACCATTCAGTGCATGTGTGTGCACTCTGCAGGGTGTTCAGCACAGGCTTGGGATTGAGGGCAACTGCATCAGGGATGAGGCTGTGCATGCAAACTCTTAGCTGCTAATTATTGACCACAAGACTTATTATAAATCAGCGGCTCTCCCTTGGCATGTTTTTACTTCCTTATTTTACACAGCTCAAAACAGCTTTGTCCAGAATTTCAGCCAAATGGTAGGGCAAGCAAATTTTATTTTAAGGATTACAGTATATTCTCACATTCTCTTTAGTGCAATAATGTGAGCACTTTTTTAAAGACTGTATGTCTTTGATTTGGTTGTGATATGCATGGTAGGATTTAGGGGTGGGAATCACCAGAGGCCCCACAATAAAATATTATCACAATGCTTAAGTTACAAGACAGTGGTATTGTGGTTCGAAACATTTTGCAATATGTTTTGTATTGCAATATATTACAGTTTATTAACTTTTTTTCAACTGCAGATTATGTTCTCAAGGGGTTTTATCTAATAAGATACATTTTTCATTCTGTTTATCTCACTTCAGTCATTTTTATTGCAGCAAAATTGGATCGTCAAGCAGATTGTCAAGCAGTATTGATTCAGCATCGCCACACAAAATATTGCGATGCAATGCTGTATTGTTTTTTTCTTTCCCGACCAGTAGAATTTTGAAATAATTTGTTTCAAACTGCGATTCAGGCACAAGGACAGCAATGTGGTGTAGTTAGCATCTGCCCTGCTGAACAAAATACTGAATCCCTGCTGGCTCCAGGGTGTAGGAGACCCTGTGCTATGACCTCTCTGAAAGAGAACATGCGCTGCTGTGTCAAGAGACTTTTCCTCACAGGCATCAATAGGAAACGGCCCCTAAAAAACAAGGCAGCAGAATCAGACATGCTGTAAATTTTGGGATTTTTTTGTGGCTTGGTTATGCTCTCTACCCTGCTAGCTGCTTTTGCATGCAACAGTCATTTGGAGTTGTTTTGCTTTTCATTTCTATCCTAAAATCTTTTTTGTTGATAGTAAAACTGGTGAACTTCAACCTGTTGATGGAGAAGTGATGTGTTTGTCCTCCAAGGTTGGCACCCATAGATCACTGTGAATGAAAGCACACATAAATAAGCAAGTGAGGGCAGGCTGTATTCTCAGAGAGCCTCTTTATTGATTATGTATTCTGAGATGATCAACTTCTATCATTTTGATCCAGTTCTTTGCTTTGGGTCAAAGTCACCTAGCTGAATGTTTACCCCAGAGTTAACCCTTTTTCTAAATATTTTACCTAATGATGTTTTGCTAGCACTGAAATGGGAAACCAGGGCCACATGAGCTGTGACCTGCTGCCACTTTCATGGCCTCATTTGAGCAATGAGGTATCCTTTAGGCCTACACAGGACGGTCTGTGGTTACCAGTATTCCCAGAAAAATACTGCACAATTGTGCAACTTTTCTTGCACCATATTGTGGAATATTTTCCCAGTTTAAATAGTTTTGCTGGTTACTATTTGAAGATGCATTCCTACATATGATCAGTAGGAAAGACCCCTTCTTTGAAACCTAGTAAGGTTAAGACTTTGTACCTGGCCTGGACTGTCAGACACCAGTAAAAATACCAAACATCCAATAAAAATATTGGACTGATACTGATTTTCCTTTTTTTTCCTTTTTTCTTTTTTTTTTTTTTTAGGATAAAATGATTTTACTGCTTTTTTTCCCTTGTTGTATGAGCATCTTGACTGTTGTAACTGTAACCGCATTTTTCAGTATTGCTGTTATTGCAGATTTACTATGGTAATGTGTTGATGAAATTTGAAACACTAAATATAGTTACACTCAAAAGATTGTGGAGGCCAAACTGGATTCTTGTGAGAAACTTTGTTGTAAATATGACAAAATCCAAGGAATTAGGCCTGATCCTGTGTAGCTGGGGTGTGACGTGGTGGTGTACGGGTTGTTGCAGCTGTCCTTGGGTAGTTTTTACTGTTGCGGTTGCATCTGTTTAATGCCTATTTTTCACTCATGATCTAATGATTTTGAAAGTCATGTACTGTGAACCGGGCTTAAAGCAGAGCCAGTCTGCTTTCACTGCTCTTCAGCAACAGCCTGAACGCCTTTTGTCCACAGCAGATTGAGCTCAACTTATCATGGCTCATTTTACTGCAGGCCAATGTGCATGTTTTCCTGCTGCTCCAGCTGTCTATTGCCGCTTTAAAGATAAGGCCATCTATGTGCAACTTGTTAGCCTCTTTGTGCTGCTGCTAATTTTAGCCACTCTGTGGGCATTGTTTTTTCTGACAGTAGAAGGTCATAAAGGGCTTTTAGGGTTGTTGGTGACAGGCATAGAGACAGAAGCAGGGGTGATGACGGGGGACAAGGTGCAATATACGTTGTCACAGTCCCAACTTGTCAACAGCTTTGGAAATGTATAGCTGTGATTAAGAGTGGTGCAAGAACCTGACAGACCAAGAGTTTTCCAGAATGGTACATTTGTAATATTAGTGTAGGAGAGTTTTTTGAACTGTGTTTGAAATTGGGTTTTAAGAACCTTGTTCAACATCAGATAAATTAACCATGAAACCTGCGGCTTAGGCGTTGTGAATAAATTGTGCATGCAGGCAAAACATAAGCAGAACTGATACCCTAACTTTTTTAACAAAAGACACCTCTTTTCTTTTCTGTAAAAAAAAAAAAAAAAAAAAAAAGTTGACAGTCCTAACTGTAGAGATGTCAAAGGCCCCGGATTCTCCAGCTCGATCCCGCTCCAGATCAAGGTCCAGGTCCAGATCAAGATCTTACTCCCGATCTCACTCCAGAAGCCGCTCCCGCTCAAGATCCAGAAAACGTCGCTACAGGTAAAGCCACTGCCTTTTAACTTTTGATTTTTATTGTAAAACTATTTTGGTTTGATACTGTAATTTGAGATTTTATTTATAAAAAGCAATGATAGGCAGTGCCTCATGATGCTTTGTGATTTTAGTGCAGCTTAGAGGTGTTAGCTTCTACAGTAACAGCTGTAAGACATCACTGTAATAAAGTAAAGATTTAATAATTCTTTTCTTTTTGATAGTGGGTAAATAGTAGTAAGTCAATGTCATGCTTCAAACAAGCACTCTTGAGTGTAATGTAAATTAATTATATATATTTTTGTGATAGACATTCATTTCCTCACCAGCTTCACTGCTTTAGCTGGAAATGGGAATTAGTGGTGATGACATACTTGTATAGCTTTTGTGTCGCTTTTTTCAGGAACCACTTTTTGTGTTTCCTTATCAGCTGACCTCACAAATTGTTTAATCACAATTGTCTGGATTTTGTAATATACAGACACTGATTACTTCTTTCAATATCAGCCAGTGCTGTTAAAATTTAAATAGAAATATTGTCTTGTCTAATATATTTGGATGAAGTTTTAACGCTGCGTGCAAAGTGGCAAGGAAATGAGCAGCTCATGTTTCCGTTGTGCACGTACCCCTCCATTTTATCTCAGTGTGACAGTCATTTCTTTTCACTGTTTGAGCACACAGTCCACAATTTGATCTGTCCAACCACGCTCCTGTCGTCTCTGCCAGAACACACTATCCAGTTTCTCTCAAGCATGGTGGAAGCACAGTTTTTATCTAAGCTTCCAACACTAAGCTGAAGTACTGACACCACACATAATATTTAATCATTGTGTCAGTTTTATTGGATTTTATTCATCAATCTAATTTTTCTCCCAGGTTGGGAATTGCCAAGGAACTGCCAGTTTGTTTTAAGTTAATTGTTTCATGTTAGGATCATTGTATTTATAGTGTTGTGTGATACATTTTTTTCATGTGACTTCACGTTTGACTAGAAAAAGCAACTGGTCAGTGAAATTTGAAGCATTTTAAACTTAATGTAGTCTTAATCAAAGCAGTGGAAATAACAATATGGATACTATACATGTACATTCTCCACTCACTTACTTTTTTTATTTTGCGCGATACATTTTATATTGGCTCTTGATTTTCATAATTATTTAGGGTATCTGGAATGTGTTTTGGTTTTGATTTTGAAAAGTAAACTAACATTCTTACTATTGTATATTGAGTCTAAGAGCTTCATATTCCTGAGAAGTGTCAGTGAAGATGTGTTGCCCCATTGTCAGTCCATGTTTGTGTTTTAAGCTTAAAACTTGGGGTCTGGCAGTCAATGATTTGTCAAAAGAGAAAGCCGTTGAGAGTGAGCACTACTGGCATTGCTGCATCTCCCTCCCGTCCTGTTTACTCCCTCCTCCTCCTTTTCCTCCTGTGGGTTAAAGCAGACTGTGTCCCTGTGCGGTCTCCTTTTCCATTACATACATTAAGGTGACAAAGACTCCTGCTCATGGGACTCTAGCTTGTATGTTATGCCGCACAATTCAGGGACGTTTTGTTCCGATGAAAAACCTCAAGAGGTAAGCTGAGAGATGGCGCTTTCAGGGCCTTACCATAATGAGATCAGCAAGTATTTGCTAACTTGAATGTTTTGCCGATAGCCTTTCAGGTCAACAGGAACTGTATGTTAATATTGTGTTTTGCATGTATCTCCCTGTCTCTGAATTTGCATATCACTGGAATTCAAGGGTTGTGTTCTATAAATCATTCGTCACAGTATGTAATTATATAGCTGATAGTATTGTCAGTTATGCCCTGGAGTCTTTGCTTTTATCTTTATTCTTACATCTTTTATTTATTTTGTCTGCCAGTTAAATGTGCATTTAACTATGTGCTGTACTCCTCTCTCATTCAGAAGTTGCTTGATATTACTTTAGCAGTTGATTGACACTTTACACAGGAGCATATTGCCAGGGTTATCGTGTTGGAGGGCCACTATGTTGAATATGTTGAAAGTCACCCTGAGCTTTGATTAGTAAAAAATGCATCTGTTTACGATCCATATGGCTCTGTGGAGTTTATTTGGAGTGACTCAGTGGAGTGCTTTTGGAGTCACTGATGTTATAATGCCCCCTTTTGGCCAGAAGCACAGCTCTGTACTACTACCTCTGTCTTGTATGATTGTTGCCTTAAGTGGGGTCTGGGGACCATTGCAAAATGAATGGAACAATTATTTATCTCCCTGCAGCTTAGCCGAATGAGAGAATATGTCAGGATGACATCAGTGTTGATGAGATGTTTTTTTTCTGTAGTGTAAGAGGTTTCACTTCGCTATCAGGAGTGTTTCCACAAGCACCATCTGCCAACCAGAAGGCTGATTAGTCACTTTTTTCCTTTTGAACTGTTAATTTTGTTTTCTGTGTGGGCAGTTCGCCTGCATTTGATTAGCATTCCATGGCAGATGTCATAGATTTTTTGCAGTTTACAATTTTAAACTGCTACTACTCAAAACTGTATACCAACACTCAGTGCTTGACACCACAACTCATAGTTAATCTGGAAATGGATTAAAAGAACTTGATAATTAATAAGTGTGTTTTTTTCAGAATGCCTTGTTGCCACCCCAAAACAGAGACGTTTCATCAAAAATTAGCCCTGGGGAGAATTCCTTATTGTTAGTTGCCTGGTAGTTAAGACTTAGTCCTTTGCAAATCATTCTGTTCACTTTAAATATGACCATCAACTTAATCCTTAGATTTTTATGTGAACTATAATTTGTAGTCAGCTTTCCCAAAGTATCAGAGCAGAGGGTTTGTGGTCAGAAAGTGTCTGGACTAGGTGGCTGTGGAGTAGCAAAGATGTTCAGTTGATTTAACCTAGAAAAATAAAGACAAAAACACACCTCAAGCCTTGAATCTCTAATATCATTTTCCTTCTTTTGTGTTTTCCTCTCCTCTCTCATCCAGTTCTAGGTCTCGTTCCCGCTCCAGATCGCACTCTCCGTCCCACAGAAACTACCCCACCAGGGACTATCAAAACAACAGGGGAGGGTTCAGGGGCTACAACCGCGGCTACCGCAGGCCCTACCACTACCGTGGCAGAAACCGAGGCTACTTCCCACGTGGCCGTTACCAGAACAGGGGAGGGGGTAGCTATGGGTACAGGGCCAACAATTGGCAGGGTGGTGGTGGTGGCGGCTGGCATGATCACCACCATGACCAGGACCACCACTCTCACAGCCCCAGGAGGGGGCGTTCCCGCACCCCCAGGAAGCGGTCAGGAAGCCGTAGCCGCTCCCGCTACTCTGACCGCTCGTCTTCAGGTCGATCTCGGCGCTCAAGCTATTCCTCTCGGTCCCGATCCCGATCCTCATCCCCACGCCACCGCAGTAGCAAGAGCAAGCGCAGCTCCAAGGATGCCAAGGAGAAGCCTGCAGAAACCCACACAGAGGCACCAGGTCAGGCAGCAGACGGCAGTGCTATTGAGAAGGCATCTGGGGGTAAATGGATTGACTACGACACAAGCCCCAAGCAGACCAGTCCTGAGGCTGGTCTTGCTGCTGGAACCAAACAGGAAGCCCCCTCTGGCCCTGAAAGCAAAGGGCCCGGGAGTGGTGGTCCTCTGTGGAGAACCATTGG
>OMLB01044759.1:0-15130 GCA_900302555.1 Myripristis jacobus | reverse complement strand
GGAGATTGACAAAAAAAAAAAAAGAAGTTTTCTATATCATAATTTCACCTCATTTGCATCCTGGGAAAGGATTTATATATAGTCATTACCTCATTGTTATTGATTTTGGAGCAATCCTGCCTCTCTGCTTCTCCCATCAATTAATCCTACTTCTCTCTCTCTCTAGCTGATATCCCACTGCTTTGCCTGTTGCTTTATGCCCCACTCCAATATCCTGTTTCAGCAGGAGATACATCAAATTTGTGAAACAAGATGCTCCTACAATGGTGTTTTATTGTGCCTTCAAAATGGAAATCTACCAAAACACGTATTTTTTATTGACTTTGACCTATTCTAGCATCTTTTTTTGATGCTTGCTGTGGTGTTTTTACATTGCACCTCCCAGACATCACTTATCAGTCAGGCGGTGGAGGCGGTGGCCCTGGTGCAGACTGCAGGGGGCAGCACTGGGGCAATTTCCCCTGCAGTGCTATGGTTGGGGGGTTATTGCCCCCCCAACTCCTGATGCTGTGCTGCAAACAAAATAGTTTCCACATAAGGACAGAAACAACTCACATTAAAAACTTATGATTAACTACATTATTACAACAAACTCCCGTATTTACACCTGATTAGCTCACGACGTCACTCAGGTGTAAACTACACTGTAGGCCAATAGGATGAATTAACCCATTAAATCCAGACAGAGCAGAACCAAAACAGCCTGTAATGTTAACGCCTCCAACAACTCTTCAAAATCTCTTATTTACTTTTGTGATGCTTTGAATCGTTCGATATGAATCATCGATCTCTGAACTCACACAGGACGAGGTGTCAGTGGAAAGCTGTTGAATGCGGCCAAATTGAATCATTATTTTTTCTTATTTGAGTCGGCTTGTATGGGCGGTAGTGACGTCTTTCTGCTTGGATTTTGTTTTTCTGCTGCATTTTCAAACATCAGTGTGTCTTGGCCAGACGAGCTGTGATACCCGGGTTATAATTAATGTTAACAAGGTGAAATCATTGCAGAGGTGAGTGGTCACCTCTGCTGGATCGGCTCATAAGTCACCACAGGCACTGAACGCCTTGGCGCTGGTTGCACTAAGGAGAAACCGCGGGCTGTTTAGCACGGTGATGCTCTCTCTCCTCTCCGGGCTGACAGTCTTCTCGGTGATTGTCTCGTTCCTGCTAATTACGCTGATGTCTCACAATCAACGTGGCGATGCTTTATTCATGTTAAGATGCTGCACGTCGCTCCTTTAAATAACTCAGAAGTAGCTCAGTCGTGGCGCCGGGGAGAAGAACAGGAAAGTTGAGATGAAGCCAAGTGTGCCGATGGACCAGGCTCATTTTTTGGCTGATGGAAAATTGATGCCCAACATTGAAAAGTTCCCAGCGGCGCCGAGGCGACCTGATGGACGCGTGTATCAGCGCCTGAAGATGATCACTATAGCAACCCAGAGAGAAAAAACAAAATAACCAGTCATTTAGCTGCTGCTCTAGTAACCTTAAATTCCAGGATCACCAACACAGCAACCAGAAAGTTGTAGTGCAGCGAGACGCACAAGGTCAAACTGGATTAGGGCGACTCCTGGCTGCAAGGATTCACAAGATGTTCCTCTGATCGCAGCGGCGGTGCCGAGGTAACTCGGCAGGCACTGTCGCCCGTCGCAGTTCTCCTCCAAAACTGGCCTGGTGTATCACTTCCTTAGATAGATTACTATGGCAACCCTGACAAGATCATATGCTCACGTGGGTAAGAGCATCCTGCCACTTTGAAGTTTGCCAAAAGATGAGTAAAATGTCATCTTTTGAGCATAATTTGTGGCGGCTGCGGCGGATGTGTACTTGTCATTCATTAAGCGGTTCTGGGCTGCTTCTAAGAATAGCCTTGAAAACAATGTGTGAGGAGACAGGATGATGGCCTCTCGCTGTGGGCTTTGCTAACTGTGTCAGTAATAGGAGGAGAAGCATGCGAGAGCCGTGAGCAGCCATGGGCCTCTGTGTTGGCCTAAAAAGAAACTAGAGCAGTTTGACTTGTACTGGGGAACAGGTTGTACTGGAGATCTGCCTGCGACACGCCGACAACAAAATGTTTCCCTTGTTTTGCTTTTGTTTTTTTTCTTCCTCTGGTGAAAAGGAATGTGCACGCGGAAAGACGTGCTCCGGCTTCCTCCCGTGCGATTTGTAAAACAGATTATGCTCTAAAATTAAAATTGCAGGTCTCTAAATCCACTGATCTATTTTATTCCTGATTAATGGCGCTCCTTTTTATTCCTGTTCAATATTGCATCACCTTCACTTCAAACACCGGCGATAAATATTCACAGGCTTGTTATAAGTAAAGCTCATCCATCTGCATAATTAGTTTCAAACGGCTCTTGTATCCGTGCGAATGATGGAGAGAACCTCCCTTCTTAAAATAATCCAAACTTTGGTGAACAAAGCAGAGTGACGGCTCTTCACGGTGGATTTTTGCATGAGACCAATCTGAAAAGCCAAAGTAACACGCCGCGGTCCACCTTGAGACCAGTGACAGTGACGTTTTAACCAGATGCATTTTGTGCAGCCTTGGTCCGTTTAGCTCCCCCTGCTGATGGAAGTTACAATAAACACACTTCAGAAAGAGGCCGGGAGACACAAATAGCTCCGTTAATCTTTGTGAGAGAAGAGGGCGAAGCTTGATATCTGTCTGGTAGCCTGGCAGAAGCAAACATCTCTGATATTTCGAACATCAAATATCTTAGGCTGCGCCGGCCGAGTTAAAAGGGTTCTTGTTGCGCTCGGGGCTCGGGGAACGGGTCAAAACCCAGTAGTACGGCGCCCTCGGCTGCAAAACCATCACCTCACTGTACCGAACGCTTTGTTTACACCATGACTCACCGGCTGTTTCAAGTTATTTTTATCAGTCTGGGAAAGTATCATCTTGTCGTGTTACAGGACTGACAGTTTGGGTCTTGGCAAGGGGGCTGATATCCTAATTTTTGGATGCCACTAAGATCAGGAGTCTGTCTCGTTCTATTTATGTGTGTTTGTGTATTTGTGTTGTTTTTTTTGTTTTGTTTTGTTTTGTTTTTTCCAACCTCCTGGTTCATTCAGTGTCATAGCTTCACATCAACACCTTGGAGCCTGCTAGCCGCCGAGCAGCTGGACCATACGTGCCATGCTCAAGGGCACCTTCAGAGTGGCTGTCAGGGGAGGAGAGAGGATTACTCATCCAATTTCCCCTCCCACATGGGGGCACATCGCCTATATTCTGGTCACAGTCGCCTGGCAAAGCGACGTGTTTAGATGCTGCAGGAGGAGGAGTCGAATGTGTTTAATATGCTGACCCAGAATCAGGGGAAACTGACAGGATGGTGTCACGCTGTTTACCGAGTTAAAACTGGAATTAACTCAGTTAAACCCGATGAACATCTTCACATGTGCAAAGTGACAGAATACTCCATTGGACAGCCTGATTTTAGGTGCCTGGGGTGTTTACTTCAAACAATTACTACATTACTTTCAGGTTCATGTGACTTGCTTTCGTTATATTTTCATGTGACGCTTCATCAAAGAAAGTATTTTGTTTCTTTTGATTTCTTGTAGTTTATTTTCAGTTGATACGTGTTAAAAAGAATAGACTGAGGTGCTTTTGGTGGCTTGATTGTTGTATTGATTGGCTGCACTTGGTCATTTATCTTGAGTCGAGGCGTACGTCTTGGTTGTGGGGATATTTACAATGCATGTGCAATCACTGATAACAATGTCTCACCTCCAATGTGCATGTACAGAGTCCATGTCCTACTTACACACACACACACACACACATACACATATATGCTGTATACATGCATATAGTATGATCAGTATCCCGTTTTGAAAGCAGCCGTGGTCTGAGGAAGCTGCACCATCAGTGTGCAGTTATTTTAAATCGCAGACAGAAGGCAGCCCAGCAGCGATGTGTTATGCTTGCAATGCAAGTATTTCAAGGGGCGGCAGCAACAGAGCTGCTTTGGCAATTAGTGTTTGAACACAGTAACAAAGACAAAAGACTGTTCAGATAAAAAATGCAGCCATGCTGTAGGCTCTTTATTGTATTATTATGTATTAGGCTTTATATGTCTTCATTAATTTGATTTTACTGATTTCAAATCGATCTGAGTGATGCTTTCACCACGCAGTTGTTTTCAATTTAAAAAATGTAATGACCAAGATATTAGAGTGGGACCCGGGACTGGCAGATAGTCAGATTGCTTGGATTCAATCAGAGACCAGAAAAGTTAATCGTGCCTTCTCGGGTCTCTCATGTATTTTCCTGTCAGCCTCATCAGTTTCGCTGAAGCCCCTTGTGGCTCCCCGGGGGCCGCCAGTCCATTTGATCGTGAGTCTGTTCTAAGCCTCTCTCTTATTTGCTGGTTTGGGTCACTTACCTTGAAAAACAGGAACAGGTTAGAGGGAATTGTTAGACTGTGCAGTACAGTTGCCGGCACAAATCTAAAGGACCTCTCCCAGGTGTGAGAAGTCAGAGCTGCGGAGAAGACTCTGACTTCAGGTCGCTTCCATCTGCTCACAGTTATAATCTGCCAAGATGCAGGACCAAGAGATTTAAGAGCTCAATTTCCACGGTGCTATTGGTCTTTTGAGTAACATTACGTAGTTCTATGTTTTTGTGTGTGAATCGTTAGTGTGTTGGTTGTGGATTATGATTGTATGCACCGCTGGCTGGGCAACAAATTGCTCCTTGGGGATGATAAAGATGACCTTGACCTTCATACTGTGGCCAAGGCTGCTTTAGTAAAAAAAAAAAAAAAAGAAAAATGAGCCAAGTCAAGAAAAAGTCCAGGCAGTTTTGAGTCAAAGCCAAATCCAACAGAGTCAGGAAGGAAGCAAGACCAGGACCAAAACAGGCTCAAAACTCATGACAGAAATCTCTATCCAACAACTTAATGCATAGAAATGAACAAAATAGATATTTGACGAACATTATAAATGAAACCACTTAAAATGTTTTAGTCCCGGGGGGAAAAAAACCCCAGACACTAATAAAATGACCCATTTTCAAATATTCTAGTTAAGTGAGAAAAAGCCAGATCAATAATCAGTAGACTAAGACACGACTGAGTCAAAGCAAAGCGCAGGAAGTCTAGTGGTGAAGCCTAAGCCTGAGACGGCCCCGCCCGCCGTAACGTGTCACTGGCAGCGAAAGCGGCGATGGAGCCGTGACAAGCCGTGAAACCTCGAGGTGTCCGGAGGAGAAACTGGGGCAGTGAGTTTGCGAGGCCGGGGACTGTGGGAAAGGGAACGAGGGAGCAGGCAGCAGCAAGGGGCTTTCTTTTCCTCTTGTAACTCACTGACACGTCGACCACCAGAAGAAAAATAAATCTGCTCGGACCTCGCCTCAATCACGCGGCTGATACGGCGAACCCCTCCCCGGAGGTTAGAACAATACACTTGTTCTGAGTTGACTTAAGATTCGAGAACACAAGCTGTGTTTTTCGTGCGGCCTGACGGGTTGAGGTGGCAGTAGCCCGAAGGTTGGAAAGGCAGGTTGGTGGTGAAATTATGATCGAGGGAAAAGTGAATGAGTGTAGCTGTCACAGGTCTAATCTAAAAGAACTGGTGGCTCTAGAGTTTAGGAAAGCCGGGATCTTTGTACCAGATGGGGAAACAAATGAATGGATTCGGTCCCCCATGATGAAAATGATCTTGTGCCCTCGAGCAAAACACTTACTAACTCTAACTTGACCCTAACTACTCCACTGTGTATGAGACTGGATCAGTGTGGAGAAAGATCCTGGGAAAAGGCTAGAAAGGCTGGAATGGAACATGCATGCTCAGCAAACCTTCCCTGGATAAGTTAAGAAAAAACAACAACAAAAAAACAACAGCTTCATCCGGCAGATACATGAGTTCAGCATTGTTGCCTTTTTCCCCGCCCTTTTTTTTTTTTTGGGCTCCTATCATTATGCTGATCCACTGTTTTGATAGAAAAGGAAAAGGGAAACGGTTAACGCTCGCTTGAAAATTGTACTAGACAGGATAAAAAGAACAGATGAGAATAAATTGGTCAAAATGAGGGATGTTATCTACGAGCCTACAAGCTGGAGAGGTTTGAAGCGCGCGGAAAAGAAGAGAGGGCCGTTTCAGCAGCAGAGAAGTCCGGGCGTCAGCAAGGACGTGGGCAACTAATTACAGTGAGGAAGTGCGTCAACATGCAACAGAGGACGGTTTCAGAAAATGAGAAAAGAGGGTATCGCTGTCGTCGTATTCTCATAATAATCTGAGAGAGAGGCGACAAAAGAGAAAACGAGCTGGACCGTCTTTTTTACAGGTGCCGTTTAAAATGGTGAAGTGATTGTTTGGATGGGAGGAGAAGAGTGGGAGTAAACAGCAAGAGCGCCAGGCGTCATAATGTTTGCTTACTTCCCGTCGTCTTCGCCGGGCTTCGGGCTCATGTCACCCCATGACACGACTGCGGTCCTTTGGCGCCGCTCGCTGCGCTTCGACTCAACCAATGAGAGCGTTTCTGCCTCCAGAGCCGCTCTGCCTCCCAGAAATATTTGTATACCTAAAAACTCCAGTGTGCCATTTTCCTTTGGCCCTCCAGCCTGCCTGAGAGTGGGAGCTATTTAAGATTTGTCAAAGGGATTTACAAAGCAACAGAGGGCATAAATACAGACAGGAAAAACAAGAGGAAACTAAAAAAGCACACATTTTAAAGACGTGACACCTGAGCGTCTGTGTGGGTGTGTGTGTGCAGATGTGTGTGTGTGTGTTTGGAAGACCTATGATATCTCCTCAAGTTTATTTAGAGAGCTTGTCTCAGAGGAAAGAGAGAGAGAGAGAGAGAGAGAGGGAGAGAGAGAGAGAATGAGCCCACCCAAATTTAATTAATCAACAGTCACACATCACAGAACAGATTAAAATACAGAAATATGACAAAGTGGAAACAGAGAAACAAAAGAAAGCACAAGACACAAAACCGCATTTTAGAAAGACACAGCAAACCGAACCTACGCAGCAATGCCAACTTCATATTCCCATTGTGCTCAAGGGAAAACTCTTATTAGGGAAGAAAATGCAGGAAACTTTGGGCTGACTGATGCAAAGAGAGCCGCCCCGCTGGGAGAGCTGCAGGGACCAAACAATAAATTGGACAGTCAACATGGACTCTGGCATTAAGATATATATATATATATGTATATATAAAAAGTCTCCCCTGTGTTTACAATGTGCTTCCTTTTCCTGTTTCTTCCAACAGAACAAGGCAAAGTTCTCAAAGTTCTTCACACCAGCGAGGAGGCCTTCATCATATCTCAGTACTCTCTGTTCAACAACGAGGGTCCCGTCCTAAACATGGCCATCGACCCCCAAAAGGTACGAGGCACCGCGCGCCAGGGCAGCCGAAAGCTTCATGTCGTGTTTTTCCTGGAAACCTCTCTGGGCCGCCGCCTGACCTTGAGAGGTTACTGGCGAGGACATGAACGGATGAGCTGAATGTGATGATGTGAAAAAGAAGGGATCAGGCTAATTCAATTAATTCCCAATAGGGCTCTTGATAAATGAGGCCCATATTGGCCTTTTATTAAAAATCAGATATTGAATCAGCATGTGGTCCACATGGTGCGACAGACAAGTACAGACAGACGGTCTATAAAAACTGAAGGAAAATGAATTTCCTGTATATTTTTTTCTTTTATTTATTTAATTATGCTGTAAATCTTAAAATTTCATCTGTGACAATGAGTTTTAATGTCATGTAATGGTTTAAATACTGTGTTTAAATACAGATCACTGAATACTTTTCATTTTTGTCATGAAACTGGTTCAAAACTGGTTAAAAATACTGTCAGTCTAACAATATCAGCCTAGATATCACACTTCAAAAGCTCATAACACTTGAACCATCGTTTCTGATCCAGTTTTGTTTCATCATAATTCAAGCATCCCATTTGTTCTCACTACATAGCCTATGTTCTCCTATGCAGGGCCATCTTTATGTTGGCACAGCGATGGAGGTCCAGAGACTGCCGCTGGCTGACTGCGGTCGCTATGGCGACACATGCAGGGAGTGCATCCTTTCTCGGGATCCGTACTGCGGCTGGGACAGGGCCAGGAGGAGGTGCATCGCCATCCCCCCTGGATACAACATCAGCACCGGGTATGATCAGACATGATGTCACTCCTGCAGAGCTTGTGCTCGGCTTCTGCAGGGGCTGACGAGGCCGACTTTTACTTTGAAAGAGGTTAGGGTCTTCTGGGTGACTGCACTCGAAGGCAATTTCAAAACCACTGCGCTGTCAGTTACTGTCAGATCTGAGGCACAAATCTTCAATAAGCGTTTGAGTGTTTTTTTTTTCCTTTCCAAGAATTTAGAGTAACCTCCTCACGCTCAGATTGACAAGCATGCAGTTTTGAAATTGTAGCATTGGATTTGCGATTGATTTCTCAGGCCCTGAAGCTATGAAACTTGCTCCAACTATAAAGCATCACGTAAACCCTCACTGCACAGAAAGAAAGAAAGAAAGAAACCACCAATATCGACAACCGTGCATTTTTATGTAATAGTTTTGACCGAATTTCACCGGGTTGTGACTATTGTTCTTGCTCCAAAGGATCCTGTGAGTCCTCAGTGCAAGTAAGGGCGTGAAATCGGAAGTATTAAATCGTTTCTTGGACGGCACAAGCGTGCAACAATAAGCCGGTGGCTCAATCTGCACCTTTTTCCTCGCACATTGTTGAATCATTTGTCTGCACATGTTTTAATTTGAGAGTAATAGAGTCTGTGCTGATGTGAGGTTCATAAGCCAGCCATCTGTAAAGCCACGTATTGCTGCTAATTCTTTCTCTCTCTATTATTTTCCAACAGGGCACTCACTCAGAATCTGGACCAGTCGAATGCCTCCGTTTGTGGGGAAGCTGCCGGTGAGTGCCTATCTGCTCTCTCCACTCTCTCTGTATCTTAATTAAACCAAAATAGGAACTTTTTCTGAGCAGCTACAGTCAAAAGATGATTATCATATAATTGAGCAGAGTCCACAAACCCACGGGGAGAGTTTTTTATATCAAAGCTTGCCCTGCTTCAAAGCTCAAAGCCAAGTTATAACCTCGACTAATCTTGACAATTAGTCCCCTCTGACGGGAAGGGTATCTCCCCAAGTGATCTGCTCTTTCTGTTGCATATATTTCCTGTTGTGTCAGTGGTGTCACAGTCGCGCCTATGGATCCATTTACAGTAACAAGCCTCGGTCTAACTCCCTGGGAAATAATACTTTAAGGAGAAGAGATGCACTTTAAAGAGAAACTCGTTTGAATCGTTTAACTGATATCTCCCAAACGAGAGATTTTTAGGTCAACTTCTGAACGTTTACAGTGCCAAATCTCAAGTTACTTTTCTGTTTGTGGAAACCGAAGAGCAGTTGGGCTGAAAATGCAAATCCATGCAACCAATCACTTTTGCAAAACTTTTTCTCATTTTTTATTCTGTTATCATTCTTAATTTTAAAGTTTTCATCCAAAAGCAAGACATATGCATTGCGGAACAAAAACTATAACAAGAACTGGTTACAAGGTGGACGGCTGTGTTGTTTTATCAATCAGCGATAGAGACAGAGAGCAGAAGAGATTTCTTTACATTATCGACTTAAACAGTATTTCAAGTCCCCATGAAATAACCTTCCATCCCTTTTACCTTTTGGAAAAGAAATAAAAATCTTTAATAGTGGTATCATGCTCTACCATCAAGCATAGGTAAAAGTTTCGATCAATAAACCCATCAGATTTTTTTTTTTTTTAATAATTCCACCTCTCCACCAGTTCCATCAAATATGATTGTTTCTCTCCATATCTGATATCCTACTGGATTTTAAACTTCATTCTTGACATCACATTTGTGATTGGATTGTGGACATTAAGGGCATTTTAATAATGCACATTTTTCTAAACTTGACCTCAAACTATGTAAGTCAGTCAGTGCAGGTTGGTTTCCTCAGTCACATGACCTGCTCTAACATCTCTAACAAAAACTGTATCTGTGGTCATGCCTCCCCTAAGAGGTGGCTCGGGTGTATTTTCAGCAGCACAGACGCTACCGAAATATCATGGAAATATTACAGGAATATTATAGGAATACAGCAGGCAGCAGTGTGTCTCTATGATCCTCTTGCTCTTTTGCGATGACTCATTGCCACTGGTCGATGCTACTCTTTAGAGTATATAAGCCACAATTTACTATAGAATTATATGTTTATAGTACATAATTTGGAGAATATTATAGATCCAATCCAATCAGTTCAACAACAAATCCCTCTGCTACTTCAGCACCATGGACAGCACCATGGATTTATCATATAATTTAGATATAAATTCTAACCTCAGTCAGATGAAGGATCAGTGGGTTAGGGTTAGGGTTAGGGTTAGGGTTAGGGTTATCCCCCTCATCCCCTTCATCCCCACTCAGGTCACCCACTGGCCCCACCTCAAGATTTAGTTTTAACAGGAAATTCAGAAAATCAACAAAGTAAGATTCCATTTCATAGGATCTTTCAAAAGACAGACCTCTTATTTTGGAGTAAAACTCTTCGTTTCTGCCCCCCTGCAGCTCTGAAGCAGCGTAGAACCTCCCCCAGAGAAGTGGTGGTGCAGTCAAACACCTCCGTCTTCCTCCCGTGCCCCGTGCGCTCCTTCCACGCCACCTACCGCTGGGAGAAGGACAACTGCAAGAAGGACTACCCCTGTGTGTTCTCTGGGGACTCCTGCATCCTGGGACCAGTTGTGGACACACCCCTAAAGGAGGGCGTCTTCCGCTGCATGGCCACCGAGGACGGATTCAGGGTGGAGGTCATCTCCTACAGGCTGGTGTACAACGGCGGGCCCCTGGCGGCCTCCCTGGCCTCCACCTTGGGGCCGTCGCTCCTGCTCGCCGCAGCCGCCCTGTGGCTCCTGTAACTGCAGCTAATGCTAATGCTAACCCCCTCATCCTTATTGGCTCCCGATGACAGGAAAGACAAGGAGCCGCCGGTACAAGGTTAGGTTCGCAGAGCATTGAAGTGGTTGGGCTGTACAGTGACTTTGATTCACTTTCCTTCTTGCCCTTTTTTTCCCCCCATACAAATTTAAAGAAACAAAACAAACAAACAAACAAAAAAAAATCCTTTCAGTCCGGAAAATGCCAGGGAATGAATGATCCGATTCATTATTCTCAGTGTAAAACAACATTCTTGCAAGCTGTCTCAACAATTGTATGCATCAGAACTTGAAAATGCATACGGTAATATTCAAACTCATGTGGCTAGGGGTTGCTGTCTTGAGAATTTTATCTAGATTCAACAACGATAAGTGCTTTGCGAACCTTGCCTCTCTGACTCAAAAGATAAATCCTATGAGTTGGGCAAAAAAAAAAAAACACCAATACCAGGCCAATTCTTTTTACCGTTTCTCTTATTTTGAAATCTACTTGATTGTGCTTATTTGTGAATATGTAAACCTTTAATACTGCGCTCATCTACACATACATCTTGTTGAACTCCATTAGTATAGCTCATTAGTATTTAGAAAAATGTCTGGTATTGAGATTTAAAAAGCCTTAACACTTCTGGGACATATAATACCCCTAAGCACAATTTTGCAGTTGAGGCAGAACACTGCAGACCCGGTTGGACTCGGCGCTATAATTGGTGCAGCTGAGTCTAACGAAAACGCTGGGAGGAAGTGTCAGCTTTTTGACAGGAAGTAGGCGGATGGGCAAGAGCTCATTCTCGAACATCACTGTGTCTCAGCACCTCCTCCTCAGACAAGGCAGTTTTTTTGCATCTTTTTATCAGATGGTATCAGACATCGTTATTACGCCTTGTTCACAGCTTTGTCCGTTGTTTTTACATGCTATCATCCTCTCCCCCAGAGCATCGGAGCAAAGAACTCGCTCTTATAGCACGGGAATGTGCGACAGCGTCTATTCCCCACCTTTTAACGCAAATTTACCCGAATAAGCCCACCTGTAAAATGAAATAAACGCATTTCAGAAGGAAAATCTCAAGTGAAACAATGACTGTCAAAGAATAATCATCACCATTGCTGTGTCTAGCAACTCCACTCTGAGTGTGGCAGTCAATCATATTTTCTGTTTATTCATTTATAAGAAATAGATATTGGTTGCAAGTTATTTCAAAAACCAACAGTGGAATTGATCTTTTTTTTGCGACTTCAGGGTATGTTGGCGGCATGTTGCCAGAGCAAAAGTCGGAGAAATCCCAAATATCTGTCAGCTGTTGGGAAGCCGAGGCGACGCTGACAAAGGCGCCCTTAATCCGTTACTGACATCATAAATTGTCCGATCATCCTCGACCGGGATGAGTGACTTCCCGTCTCCGCTGACCTGACAGTGCATAAAGATGTGAACAAGGTGTTCCGCTAACGCATTTTCAATAAATACACACTTTCATGATCATTACAAGGGCAGACGAAGCTAAAAGGAACTGCACAGACGATGTAGTCGAGTTGCATTTCGTAGTTTGTCAGGAGAAAAAAAAAGGCTTGTACTTATACCCGTGAAGTATGTTATGTATTTTACCGCTCCGCCAATGCTGATTCCTACCATTGCTGCCTACGTATGTGACGGTTTGTCTTGGTGGTTCGGGGTTTAATGCCATAGTTATAACATGTTGATGTAACCAGTGGCTGTGTTCACATTACAGGCCCGAGTGCCCAAGTCCTAAATTTTGCTCAGATCTGATTTTTTTTTTTTGGTTATCTTCACTGTTCTCATTCCTGTTTGGAAAGTGACCAACATCAGTGGTTTGCCAGTTCACCTTTTCAAAGGGTCTCAACCGGTAAGCCATGCTTTGGTTTGCATCACGGTTTGGCTCGAAAACGCACACCAAGAATACCACAAAAATGTGACCGGGGCTTTTGCCGAACTTCTGTAAAGGTTGTGTGAAGTAGCAGCAGAAACATTTCGCATAAAGCCCCTGGAGACGTCGGTTATGAGGCTGAGTGTTAATTAATGTTAGAATGTGCTCACGTTGTGTCCAAAAACAAGAACTGTGGTGTGGGAGAAAAAAAACGAGGATGTAAAATGACATGTTTTCAGTTTTGGTAGAAAATCTGACATCGGTTTGTAGAGACCTCTGCCCTGAGACGACCCGCATGACAACAGATGACATCTCATCTGTATGACAGTAAATCACAGAGGCCGAGAGTGAAATTACGGTCCAAGTGTCAGTTGCAGTGACGAGGTGTCGAGCGTCACTTTGAACGCAGTCGGCTGATGAAGATGCTGACTCCCACGGCTGCCGTTGTCTCCATCTTTTTCTGAAGTGCAGCACGTCAAAGTGACAAAGTGACAAAGTGACGATGCCAAACCACACGAATCCCAGTCTGACCAGTCAGATTCTGCTGCATATCAGATACACTGGATCAGATTTAGGAAGATGTTGAAATCAGAATGGCAGAGCTTAGTTTCCTTGTGTTTTCTGCTGACAAACAATCAAAACTGGGTCACATGTGGGCAAAAAAAAAAAAATCAGATTTGAGCCATTACCACCTATAATGTGAGCCTCGCCACTGAGTGCTTGACATTTGCCTCTTTCCCCAGGGACATTGGTGCAGATATACTAAAAATGGTTATTTTTCATACTTGTATCTCTATGCTGTGAAACAAAAGGCTTGACAGATTTCGACAAGATCCCTCACTGAAGTGCAGCAGCAACCGCAACCAGCAGCAGCCACAGTCTGACGAGAGAGAGAGGGATAGGGGCTTGCAGGATTAAAAATCACACACACACACATACAAAATAAAATTATATAAAATAAAATCCTGCAGCATCTTTTCACCCAAGCACTCATAACCCGACCTCAGATTAGATATCACCAATACTCGCGCATGCTGACTGAGGCGCAAAGCTGATTGCAAAACATAACAATGCAGTTGTACTACTTCAGCAGCACCGACACAAGTGGTGCGCCGAACCTTATGAATACTAATAAGCCGGCTGAAAAAGTAGGCTTGTTCAGTGATGAATTATGCAATGGATTAGCATGTCCTCCCGAGCTTTGAAAATTACCATCAAGTAATGTTACATAAATCTGGCCATGCCGAGCTAACCGCACTGACAGAAATGTCATTAATAGCTAATTACACGATGGAGGCAGCTCGCCACGCACCGCGAGGAAAGAATCTGTTCTACAAGTCCACATTGCGGGTACGGGACGTTTGCATCGAGATGTGTGTGTGTGTGTGTGAGACTCCAGGCTCAGGCGGTCTCTCTCCGGGCTCGGCTGTGTGTGTGTTGCTGTGTGCACAGGATTGAGGATCTGCTTGCTGCATTGCACTGACGCGGGCTACTGACTGTGCCAAAACTACGCTGTGTTGAGCCGCCTCATCCGCCCCGCGCTTCCGCTTTCCTCTGTTCAGTTTGCAAAGTCCCCTCGCTCCTCAGCTCGCATAGTCTCTTATCCCAAACGGGACTTCTTCTTTTTTTCCCCCCCAACGCGCGCTCGGAGCATATTTCTGTGAGCAGTCTTCCCCACACACACACACACACACACAAACACACACACAGACAGAAACAAACACAAGCCCATCATGCATATTAATCCTCTCTCTTGTCTTTTTGTCACCAACAGGGCGGGAAATTAGCACCAGCCACCGGCCAAGTAGCTGGTAAATATTAATCGCGGCTGGTAAATTAGCCAATGCTACCAGCCAGTTTGGCAGGTAACCAAGAGAATACACACACACACACACACACACATTCACACACACACATGCAGAGAGCCATTTCCCTGTGTAATCTCACCTTTTTATTGTTTGTGCCGTCGCATTTCGAAGTAAGAAAGCTGTGATGGGAAGCCGTGCAGAGACGCTCAAGCTCGAGCCGAAGCTAATGAGGCGTTATTGGCCGTTGCCGCCGCGTGGTGCAAGCTCTTCGTTTCGCCGGTGAGACCGATGACCTCGTGTCACGCTCACGCGGCCGGAAGTGGTCGGCGAATTCTTGCTGTGCAGAGCTGATTGTATGTGTCCTCTGAGGCTGTCGCGGGGAGCGGCGCTGATCCTCGGGCCGCCGCCTCTCTCTTTGCCATCCCGCACTTTACTCACCGGTCATCCTCAACGCCACAGCTCTTTGCTTTAATGTCCGCACGCCCCTTTGGCTTATACACATGGAATTAA
>OMLB01044753.1:0-13650 GCA_900302555.1 Myripristis jacobus | reverse complement strand
AACACACATGCAAACACACATGCAAATACACTATTAATACACTAATTCATCTCTCTCTCTTTATCGCTCTCTCTTTCTCTCTCTCTCTACCTCACTCTACCTCTCACACACACACACACACACACACACACACACACACACTAATCTGGTGAATTTGATAAGGACAGTTTAACTGTGAGTGCCTGGTTGGTGGGATTTAACAGTCCCTGTAATCTATTTGACCAGTGTTTTTTTTTTTTTTCCACTGTCCCACATGCTTACTACATTCACCTACACAGAGTTGAATATAGTTGTCTTTATGTGTGTTTACCTCAGTCTCAGGCTCACTGTTCCTACACACTCTCAGAGCTGCAGAGCTGCGCCTGGTGGTGGACGTCAAGCTAGAGGGAGGGTGGGAAGGGAGAAACAGACACAGATACACAGATAGAAAGACAGGAAAAGAGAGGGGGGGGCATTGTAACTCTGTTAGGAGGTATTTTTCCAGTAATTTTTAGTTTCAAATAGCAAGAGACTCAAAACTCCCCCTTCTCCGAGGAGAGACCACAAAAGACATGATGCCTCCAGTTGATGGGAAACACATGTGGAGAGACGCAAACGACTAGAGTTCTCAAATCACACTTTCTTAGCGTGGCCAGAGCCAATCACACACAGCCTCTCCAGAGTGGCAGTCAGTCAAAACCGCCCTGTCTCTGCAGAGACCGCCTGTCATACATTTCGGTGCTTTTATTCCACAGTGCCTGTAGCAGATCTGCTGTCTTGTCAGCCAGGGAAAGCTATTACTTAATCTCTCAGTACACTCTCTGTACAGTACAGCTCTGTACATTCATAGGCAGGGATGAAAAAAGATACATTACACAAGAGTTTGATGGGTATGTCTGCATGTATTTAGAGAAGAGAAGAGAAGAGAAGAAAAAAGAAGAGAAGAGAAGAGAAGAGAGAGTGTGTGTGTCTTACCATGAGTAAAGGACACAGCCAAACAGGATGATAGTTCCCACAATTGTGACAATCTTTTTGTCGCTCTCCGTCCCAGAGTTGAAGGGAAACACACACACTGTCATGTTCACCCCGTCCTTCTCCACCACTAGACAGAAAGAATGCAAAAAAGAGGAAGATGGGTTGAAAGGAAGGAGTTTTATACAATGAAATGTGTGTTTTTGGTGGGGTGTGAACAGAAGAAGGAGGGACAGAGGGAGAGAAGGAGAGATGAAACAGTTTGCAGTGACTGAAACAGAAAAAGGAGTGCAGAACCAGCCCAGCACTCAACAGTAAGACCTGGTGACCCAGACAGATGTCCAACAACAGCAGACCTTCATTCATACTCACTTTCTTTGGGCTTGCTGGAGAAGGCTGAGAAGGTGAGGTACATGACGTACACGCTGATGACTGCTGGCTGCAACAGGCCTGATGTGGGCTGCACTGCAGGGACACACAGAGCAACACGTGTCACAACCAGGCTCCTACTATAAGTTTGGTATTGGTAGTTTGGTATTAGTTTGGTAGGAGGATCACTCTAAGCTTCCTGAGGAGTCCTCGCCTACTTTTATTCTGACTTTTATTTTACTGTGCCCTTTTATCGTATGCAACCAAATTAAAAAAAAAAAATGTAACTGGCACACGTTTCAGTCCACGTTAACAACAATCAAAGCAACCATAACCAAATGCAACAGTCATATGAATATATTTTTGAGCATTTCAAAAATTAAAGACAGCTTGTAACTTCTTTACTTTATATACATTAGAAAATGTAAATATTAAATACAGTAGCTTACGGCTAAACAGGTGTAAATTCAATGCAATCCACATGCAACTTTCAGTGAGTAAACCTAGATGTGTGTGTGTGTTTGTGTGTGTATGTGGCTGAGAGTTGTGAGCATGCTGTTTTATGTGGGACACACTGTTGTTCCACCCAGTGATGTGTGGTAATGTGTGTCTGTGAGTGCACATCCTCACGTTTCTGTATGAATGGAGAGATGGCCAGCAAGGAAACGATGAGGCAGAGGCTGGCGTTGATGCCCAGGAAGATCTTGTTGAGCAGACAGGCCTCGGGGTGGGTGTAGAAGAGACCCATGAAGGCTACGGCTCCCACCGCCACACTGAACAGCACCAGAGTCACCAGCGCCAGAGCCGCGTACCACAGACGGTTATACTTCACTCCAGAGCTCCTGGGGAGAGAGAACGAGCGGGGGGAAAGAGAAAAGAAACAAATGAAATAAGTAATCAAAGGAAGGATTAAGCAACAGCAAGAAACAGTGAAAAGTGAAAGAGCAAAAGAAGTTTGAAAAAGGAAACAAAAAGAAATACAACATGAGAAAGAAAAGAAAGATGACAGAGGAAAACAGCACAAGAAATTAAGATGGCGCAAAAGACAAAGACATATAAAAGATCCAAAGAAAGAGAGAGCAAAAGAAAAAAACAGAGTTGTGATAGTTATTCCTGCAACCTGGGGCAAAGAGGAGACAGGTTTATGGCTCCTTAAAGTGCCTTCACATCCGTTATGCTTAGTCTGGAAAAGTAAGGTTTTACTTACAGGAAAAAAAAAGACAAGGAAAGCAAAAATGCCTACAGACGATGTGATGTAAATATAGACATATACATAGCTTTTTCTCTACTGCACTGATAATCACACACAAACATTTCTAAAACCACCCCCCGTGGTGTATGGGTGTGTGCATGTCTGTGGGAAGGGGAAACTGAGTGCACACTCCTAAAACATGTGCATCCTGTCCATCCACACAGAGATGGCCTGCTGCCAACTCCGTCCCCAACCCCCCAAAACACACAACGACATCATTCTCTCTTTCCAACACTTTTCCCATCAAAATAACCCTACAGAGAGCCACATCACAGTCCCTTTCTGTCTCTGTAATGGACAGAAAGCACTGTATTGTTCTGATGTACAGGATGTCCATGCTTACATAAATGGGCCTGAGTTTGATAGTGGGACCACAGAAAGATTAATGAAAAGGAAGAGTTGGCCTCACCAGTTTGTGTTCCACCTGTGGGCAAACTCCACCAGCAGCATGAGCTGGATCAGTAGGAAGATGAACCCACCTCCGGCTCCTACATAGCGCCACACTGTGGCAGCGGGGAGACGGAGGGAAATCATTTTAGATATGAAAAGACCTGTATTAAGAAGACATCAAGGCACTGTGATCCTTAGGCGAGTCGCTTCGGTTTGTACCTTCCAGAAAGGTTTCCTCTTCTGGGAGGAAGAAGCCTGCAGCGCAGCAAGCCACCAGCCCAATGAACTTCAGCAACCAGAACCTACCAAGACAGTTATGATGAGTGTACATGAATGAGTGAAAATAGGGCTGTAGTTGACTGAGAATTCCCTCAATAGGATTAGATTTAATAAAAGGATTAAACTATTTGTTGTTTTGTTTTATTTTTTTTAACTGACAGACTTTATGGCAATCAGAAAATACATTAGCACACATTTGAAAGTCGTCAGACCAGGCAAATAATAATAAAAACAATCATAATCAACTGCAGCACAGTCACATGACAATCTTTTCAGCTTATCTAAAAAAATTAATTAAGACAGTTGCTTAAAGACTCTAATTACTAGCCAATATGAATGCTCTCTAAGACTGAAATGGAATACTAAGTCTGGTTAAATGATGCTCCCATAGCTTCCTTCTTTAGACTTTAAACATTAAAAAAATGTAAGTGATTATTTTTTTAAAAGCTTAGGCTAAATACACATAAATTACACATTTTCAGTGTTTCCTCCATTTTTTTCTTTCAAGTGGCAGCATAGTCTGAGAAGGCGTATTTTCGGCAGCAGAGACGCTACTGAATGACCTCAGGGGAAAAAAAAGTTCAAACACTCTCAGTTGACTAAGGGGGACCGTTGCAGAGTTTCATGGGACAGCCCTAAATGAAACACAGCTAAAATTAACAACCATGTAAAAAGTCCTGATGGAACACTGGGACACAGCTTGAACATGCCTTACTATGAATTTTTGCTTAGTGTTTTGTTATTGGCGGTCCCAAACACGTAACATTATGGAATGAGGAACAATCCTCCCAAGGAAACAGGTATTTCACCAGGTGATCACACCCTCCTGCTTGTCCTCTAAGAAGCTGAGAAGACCCAACACCTCATACACACATACAGTGATGTGAGCCATATGGGGTGATGTCGCTTGTGTCTTGATATGATCCAGAGGATTCAGGTCATTCAGTTTGGTGCTCTTATTCTCCTTTTTGTCTGCTTTCAACAAAAATCATTCACTAAATGATTTAGTAAACAACAAGACTAATGGCTTCAATTGATTTTTTCACATCCTTCAGCTGTTTGCTTGCTCTCATTGCGTCCTGTGTGGATGTGGTGTAACTGATACAATGAAAAATGAAAAACTGATTGTTTTCAATTCATCTACAGACACTAAAGGGTCCCACAGACCACAGCCACATTTCAAGGAACTGTGAATTCCTAAAATAGAAAGAGAAGCAAGAATGTTAAGACAGAAAGGCCATCTTACCCGTTATGTATGGCCGCCCTACAGCCAGTGCTGTTGTTCACTCTTAGGGTGAAGATGAAGAATAAAAAGAAGAAGCAGGCCATGCCGAAGCACACCTTGTAAACTGCAGAGTAGCCAACCAGAGTCTTACAGTTCTCCCCTGCATTCAGCTTTTCACACAGGTCACTGTAGAAGGGGATCTGACAGAAAAACACACACACAAACACAAAATCCTTGGATTAGACCTAATAAATTAAAAGCACTGCTATGCTGAAAGAGATCACCTCTGTTCATGTTTGTCTAGTATGTGGCTTCAGAAAAAAAAAAGGCCCAATAGTGTCCATGCCGAGCGTCACGCCTCTAAAGGAGCAGAAAGAGGGAACAGGCAGCGACACCAACCCCTCTTTCTCTCCATGAAGCCCTCTTTCATCCCTCGTTCTCTACGGGCTGTTAGAGGGGCCTTACAACCAACTGTCAGTGTACACAAACAAAGAGACAGATGAATAAATTAACTGCCTCCTTTCAGTGAGTCAGAGCGTTGGGACAGAAAAAAGAGAAAAGGAGAGAAAATACAAGTGGGAGAGAGCAAGAGAGAGACATACAGACAGGGAGATAAAGACAGAGAGAGTGAGCTTGAAATAAAACCCTACACTTTGTTGTGACCAACAAGTGCTGCACAAAAAAGAGAGCAAAGTCTGAACCAATAAATAAGCTCAGGGACTTTGTTATTAGTTTGATGATCACAGAGTGGAAGGTGAAATTTCTCTTCCACCTACTGAGTACCCTAACAGTAGAGAAGCGGTTGGATAGAAGGGACCAACATTCCCCTTTCATACAGACTTAAAACTCCACCACCATCAGAGAACTGAGTGTAAATGGGCTAACCCTAATTTCAGTACCACGTTCTAAACCCTGCAACAGTCCTGGGTAATTATGGGCTTTGGCACTGACCAGGGTAGGTTTAAATGGGTCACTCGCTAATTTGCAACCCGCAAAAGCTGTGATGTTGCAAGCTCCATGTGACTTTAACCTATGTATGATAAATTATCAATAAACCTTTTGGGTTGGACTATTTTGAGTGTAGTTGTAATGAGAGACTGCCAGGGGGGTACACTGGAAAAAATGTTGCATTTTAGTCGGCATGGAAGACTGTGACACCAGTAATGGATGTGAGACGTGCCTTCAAGGCTTCTGCTAATTTAATGTTGTAGCCTGCTTTTTTTCCCTCAGCAAGTACTCTCAACTACACACACACACACACACACAATACATACATACTGATATATGCAACCATTAACAGCTCAAAAAAGACACTTGTTAGATATGTTATATTAAGGTCAACTATGAGGGACACTATTCAAGCAGAACTCCACTTTTGACACAGCTACAGAAGATAATCTACACTTTCAGATGATAAATGGTGTGACTTGGCCTCCCTAGCTACTGGCAGTCCCAAAGTTCATACACTGGTCGGATGCTAGCGGATAAAGTTGTCATCACCTCTGTGTGAAGCAGAGACTCCAGAGCCAGATCAGTAGGTAGAGTAAAAGGCCCATTTTGGAGCTTTTGTCTCATGTCGAGGACCATATTAGCATGTCCATGGTGTTGTGATTAAGAGGGAAAGGGGCCGGCTGTTTCAGACTGCTGTAAATCTCGGGAGAAAAGCCCAGCGCTCTCATATGTACAATGGCTGCTCTCTTAGCTGGGACTTCCCACTGTGCACTGCGTGTGACTGACACAGTGTGTGTCTGTGTGTGTGTATCAATCAGCAGGCATTGCGTGGGGCTATCAGAGGCCATTTTGTGCCTGGACGGGCCTTTTACAGGCTCTGCTCTCACAAGGAGATGCACAGTGGGGAGCCGTTTTTCTGCTGTACTGTACACACTGAAGGAGGTAAAGAGACGGCAAAGTAGTAGAGAGAGATTGATGGAGAGAAAATCTCTCGTCAAACAGCGCTTTCAGCTGAGGAAGCTTGCAGTCATTGCCATAGTAACGCAGCTAGCAGACTGTATTCTTCCCAGAGATGGAAATAAAAGACATCATTCTCTCTAGTTGTCTTTGTCCTCAAGTGTATGATGATGTGGATATGACACCTAGAAACAGGGACAACCATTCTCAAAGCTGAGATACTCAGCAGTCGATACAGTCATGGACACAGAAGAAAAGAAGCAAACTACCCGGGACACCATCCCCCCTGAAAGAAAAACATGCCAGCCACCATGCGTCACACTCTGACTACAGCCTGATTCACACAAAGGCTAAAATTCAAGATGAGAGAATGCATCTATTATGATAGCTACCTCCCAGACAACTGTGTTCAGTATAATTGGCCTTAGAAATCAATGTCTTTTCATCCAGTGCATCATATAGTTCATATCTATAGAACAGCTTGTCCGCTTGAAGCTGGCTCAGCATAACAGAGAACAGATAAAATAGGAGCCAGATGTAACTTCTCTATCTTGTTAGTTAGGTCTGCTGCATTAGATACACGCCCAGTCAACACTCACACAGCATTGTAGAAACAAGGTGTGGACAGTGGTTGGCCTGTCCATGTCCGGGTAACTGGCCAATTATACTCGGTTGTGTGTAAGTCCAACCTCTGTGCGGGGCAGGCCCAGCCCAAGAAGATAAATGTGTATCATTTCCTAATATCGGGGCTCATTCTGACTGAGATCCTGCGACTCAACAAAAGAATCGGATGCTAACAAGTACACAGTAGCCTTTCGATTCAAATTCAGAGAGCACCCGCAGAAAGAGTTGATCTGATCACAATCAACAATGCGAAGGCCTGGGTGGATCAAAGAAGTAACAAAAAAAAAAAGGTTTCAACACTGAAAACCGGAAAGAGCCACACAGACCACTGCAAGCCTGCTTTCCTCTTTTGCATCTGCAGAGGCTCAGCTGGCGCGACCGGCTCCTCTACTCTACTTGCCATCCACTGCACAGACACACATGGGACCTGCAGGTTTAAGAGAGGGACTGATAACTTGCTAACAATGCCACTAAAATCTCTTCATGGCTAGTAGCATTTGCAAAGTGATTCAGTTATTTTTTTCCCCATTCACATCAGAGACAGCCAAACATGTGAAAGTTGGTATGGCTTACATAATGACAGCTAACCTGAATGTTTGGCTCAACAACAAACTAAAAATGCATGTTAGGGACTTTTACAAGTACCGGGAGCATGTAACCCGCTCAATTTCTCTTTTGTCTCCTGTTCAGTTACATTCATTTGTGCTTACACTGAACAGTACTCAAGCTTTCACTTCTGTGCTGATGGACACTCAGGCCTCACATTATGTGCTATGTGAGGCAGGGAGACAGACTTGGAAGTTATCAGTAGGCTAAACATCGGAAAGGATCACAGTATTCAGGCTACCGTTGGCTAGGTTACTAGAGCAGCTGAGCCGACCCCAACTCTTTTATTCAGTAAACTAGGCCATCCATCCACAAAACAACCGCAGCATTAATCATGTAAGATTGCAGGAAGTCACCAGTCATCCTGCTAAACCATACAATTACACACATAGATGACAACCATTAATATTAGCTATTAGATCTGGAAACTACACAATTACAGGATGGCGAAGGGCATTCTCGATCCTTTGTGCGCTGCCCTCTTCTCTATTCCACTGAGATGTTTATTTATTAAGGGCTTTAAAGAGCCAAGAGTCTTCAACCCACTCCACTCAGCCTCCATTTAAAGTTACACTGTCATGAGCCACACATGAGAACTTTTAAGTTTATTTCTATGCTGTCATTTCCTGACTCTTCATACAACAGCTTCTATACCACTACATTAATTCACTTGTCCAAAATCTTCTTTACTGATGACTTCATTAAAAGTGTCAGGGGATTTTAGTTCAGTCAGAAAAAAAACAGAAGCAGCCAACTAGTTTTTCCTGTTTTCGATTGCTTATGTGTGTGCATGCAAGGCATTCCCACATGTGTATATAGACTAGGCCTGGTAGAGCTGAGAGAAAGAGAGAGTGCAACTCTTATTATTTCCTATCTGTCTTTTCAAACAAACTAGAATTGTTTTAAATAAGGGCTGCAGAGACCTAACTGACAAAAAATATGGAATAAGCCCATAATATATCAGTAAGTCAGACTGATGGTGAAAACTGCTCAAATTTCATACTTATTCCCCTTATTTTTTGTATATTGAGTCTAAAGGGTCCGCAATTTTGGAAAGTATAACTTTAATGTTTTCATAATTTTGCACAGTATTCTGCATATGCACATGCCACATTGTGTAAGTGTGTGTGTGTGCGTGCACTTACATTGTTTCTCATCTCCTGCTCAACAGTGGGAGACATCATGATTGCACAGATGATGGTGACCAGCAGGAAGTAGAGGGCGTACATAATTCGGGTCCCTGTGGACTGTTTGATCTTAGGACAGCAGCTACAGCAGCAGGAGCAGGCCGCCGAGCCACAGCAGCACGCCAGCTACACACACACGCATGGAGAAGCATAAGGGGAACATGGGGGGGAGAGAGAAAGAGAGAGAGGGAGGGAGAGAGAAGATAAGGAAAACATGAACATACAGGTTTCACATTTGTTGTGATATTGCTTTCACAGTAACTGATACATTCAAAGGGGATAAGAGAGCTTCTGGGTTAAAGTGCTCACAAGCTTTGCTACCAGCTCCAAGGACGCTGCTCTGTGGAGGAGAGAGCACTCTGAACTATTTTGGAATTCAAGGTCAAGCTAAAAGACAACTTATTCAGACTGACAAAGACAAACACACAGTATCACCACTATCTACTCAACATCTCTTGTAAGTTCTAGTCAAACGTGACGGCATGGGGTTTGAGTGCATGTTAGCGTGAACTGTTTTATCATCAAAGACTACAGTGAAGAACTGGGTTAGATAATTGTGTAAATATCAGTATTTTCTTAATGACATGGCATCCAAAGATTTGAATCATGCTGCATGAACTGTATGGAGTAATTCTGTTGTCATTTTTTGCCTTTGTTGGAACTCGACTTCGGTTGTTTTGGGGGAGACTGCTATGGTGTTGTGCTAGTTGCCTGTCTGTGTGCCATTTCACCTGTGTTTAACTGACATAAGGGTGAGCAGACAATGACATTTTTTTTTATTATTATTATTTTGAGTAAACTGTTCCTTTAAGACAGCTGCAATGCATTTGGTTACAGTCAGCAATCAAACAGTCCTCAATTAAATGAGGAATTTGTTGAGAAAAGCAGTGAGGGACAGAGACAAATAATGCAATGGCTTAGTCTTATAATACTGTCAAGAACAGGAATTAAAGATCCGAACAACTGTTACAAAAGACAGCGATAGAATGGAAATTTTGCGGCACAAAACTACAGCAAGTTATTGGACTGAGAACTACTTCAAATAAAATAGGTCTGCCCGAGTGTTTCTTTGCTCATTCATGGTTTCTATCATGACAAGTAGCCTCCTCCCTAAATCCCCCTCCATAGCTGTAAATCAGACAGTGAGGCCTCTCTGCTGTCCACACACACAGAGCCCTGCTCTGTTTCCTGTGACAGGCCCTCATACAGGAGGACCAACCTAAGGACAGGCCCTCAGTTCTATTTCAGCGGGATGAGGCTGGATAATTACACAGCGTAGCGTCTCTCTGCAGCCACCCCACCCTGCTGCTGCAAGCCTCCTGCCCCGTCAGCCTGTAGAACACACACGGCTGTGGTGAGAGGTAACTCCCACTGTTGTGAGCTGGAGAAACTGGCGTTTGGTTATAGTTAGCGCTGCCTTGGCTCCTCTCTACTGGAAGGCTTCCACACACCATCTTCCTTTATCTTTGTTCCTCTTGCCTGACATAACACAGACTTTCCCTGTAATAAGCGCTACGCAAACAGCACTAACGCATGCTTAAGCTAATCTGACCATTACTTTGAATTCTGTCTGAGCTCGTGGTGAAACCAGTCTCTGGCTATTGTCAGAGTGAACGCTACTGAGTCTGAGGTTGGATTAAAAAACTGAGTGTTTGAAAAGATTGCATCATTGTATGTCCACATTTGGCCTGAAAATGGCTTTTATGTATCTCCTGTGGCTGAATATATTTAATGTGCTGAATATTCTTTTCCACTGTCCTTTGTCATGTCTTTACACTGTTAGCATGCGCCCACAGCTGTAATGGACCCAGATAATGCTGAATTCAAATCACAATCCAAGCATGCCCGCGTCCTTTCTGAGATCTGATGCTAATGCGAGCAAATTCCTAATTTTGTACATTCAAACCTGTCACTTCATATGTCCTGGGCTGATCAGATTATAGAATTCACAGTTAAAGGACAAGTGCATCCTTGGCATCTGGCGGGGTTTATCTGCGTGTGTGTCTTAAATCAGGGTGCATTAGCTAGCGAGGGTCTGCTGATGTAGTAAAGCCAGTGTGTGACATGGTCTGATGTGCTGCGTTACGCTCCAGATGCCAATAATCTGTGGTATGCTGCAGACTCGTGGATCAACAGAGCCACATGGTCTGGATCAGGCTACTTCTCTGGCCACATGGCCCACTCGCTGCAGCTCTGACACACTTTTCCCTCTGCCCTCTTCCCTGACAGTTTAAATCTTAGGTGAGTGCAAAACTTTCCAGTCAGGTGACAAAAATAAAAGGACATAGTCATTAAATTTAGCATCTTTTCTGACTTCTCAATGTACTCCAACTGTGCTTGAGAACGGATTCTAACAGCCTTGTGTTTCTGGGATGAATTATGCGGTGTGGTTTCTGATAGTCACCTAACCTAACCCCCACTGAGGTGTGAAACCAAACCCACTAATGATGTTTACCACCTAGACGTCAAGAAGAGCTGAGAAAACCCTGCTGCTTCACTCACTCTTGTTTGAGAATATATACTATATGTCACTACAGTCATTATCACGTCATCGTAAGGTACTAAGTTATTAAGACGAAGTAAAAGCATTGCAATGATTAGCTCCACCTTTACTTCCTTTCATAGGGATGAACAGTGATGGCTAAAATTATGCTGTGATCACTATTATTTATGAGTGCCTTCAGCCTTTATGATGCAATGAACAAAAATAACCTACTGCCCTTTTTGCATCTTAAATCATCATGGTAGGCAGAAGGGTGGCACAGTGAGTAGAGAAACTGTGCTTATTATGAAAATTGAAAAAGATTGACACTTATATGACAGCAAGCATCCAAGTTTCTGAAGTGTCCTTGAACAAGACACTGTCTGAATCCCTTCTGTCTTCATGGTGTTATAATTGACCCTGCACAAATCTAAAGACAATACAAGATTGTACAGCTTTAACTGGAACTGCGCAGTTAATTGAAAATTAGTTGAAACCGAAATTGAAACCGAAGATGACACCAACCAAAAAGAAGTAAAATGTAAACACTGCAGAAAAAGTTGAAAAGTGCGCAGCCCCCCCAAAAACGAGAGAGACTGACAAGCGCCCAGCAACAAGTCCTTTGACAAAGGTTTGAAATATTCAATAAATAACCATAAATAGTTTATCTGTGTTTCCTTCAATTATTTTAAAATCACAAAAATAAAAGATTTCATTAGAAAAAATATCCCAGCAGTGTAGCAGTTGAGCACATTTACAGTGCAAGACTTGTCAGTAAAACATAAGGGAAAAAACAAATAAAAAAGCAAAAACAAAATAATCGTTCATTAATTGTAATCATGTTAAACTGTCCAATTAATTGTGATATTGATTTGAGGTCATATTGCCCAGTCCTAGGTTTAACTGTGTCTCATCTGTCTGAGTCTGGGTGTAATCCTCAGTGATCAGTCTGTAGTTTCGGGCCTGAGGGGCTGTAGGTTGGGTTTCAGACCAGGTCTCCATCTGACTGCACACAGCTTAACAGGATAAGCCTTCGTCTTTGTCTCCGCTGCACCCACATCGCTTATTCAATGGGCTATTAATTAGCCACAACAGATTGAAAGTAAGCAGGAAAAAAATGGGGTGATTTAAGATGTGAGGGTGTTTAGATTTCATTAGTTAGGGGGTGTTTCATCGGTGGACTGCACACAGTGAAGGGGCCAACGGCAAACTCTGTGCCGCTTATGGAGGGACAGGGGAATGCCAAGTGAGGAATTCCACCACACACAGAGACAAAAAGAGTATCCATGGCAACACACACTGACCCTACCCACTCCATGTCCCATCCACCCCCTCCTCCGCTGCCTGCCTGCCTGTCCCACCAGCATGTCGACAGGTGGTTGGCCTGTCTGCACCATGCACTCATGCTTGTTATACTGCCTCCCCCCAAATATCATCATACCACGTTACAGCAAATGGGGTATTTTAGCTCCTTGGTAAGTATGCCTCGGCCTAGCTTTACCATTTGGCCCACTATAAATAAGTCACGATTCCCCCTAGCCCCCACTCTAGGCACTGAGCCTCGCTACGTCGTGACGGTGGGACTCGAGGGACAAAGAGGCTTCTCTTCCTCTCCCAGCCTCAAGCTCTGTTTCACTCTCTTCATCTCACTTCCTCCATCCTCCCCCAATCTTGTTACTCACAGCCTTATTGTTGTCACCTCTTGGGTTTTTTTTCTCTTCACTACTCCCTTTCACCTCCTCCATTGTTACATTCAGTTGCCCTTTACCCTCGATCTCTTGCTCTACCCTCCTCTACTACCTTCCAGCTGTTCTGGGGGCTGGGGTCAGCCTGAAAGATGATATAGTGCTCTCTCTCTTCACACACATACATAAAAGCGCGCACACAGGCCTGACCGCTATTAAGGCAGGATAGATGGGACACCAAAGTGGAAAACCTTCAGGAAATGAACCTGAAATCCATTCAAAATGAAACGAGCTTTTACAGAGGCAGGATTTGCCTTTATGATCTTGGCAAGTTGAGCATACTGTGGTGAGAAGCCTCTGTCTGACCTGCAGCTGCTCTCAGATTAGAAAATGTGATATAGCCCTCGATGCAGACATCACATGACCACATCTGTGATTACAGTATGAGCTGTTTTTCAGAGCCTTGCTGATAATCACCACGCTGTTTCCTTCCACCATTTCCCTTCCCAATTCTCTACTGCCTTTTTACCTTCAAACAACCAGCAGTGGGCCTGATGAAAGAAGTATTAACAAACAAATGGGAAACCGTTGGGGTAGCCTAATCCAAACACGCAGGACAAACTCTAGCACACATAGCCATACAGACACAGATGCTTGCATCATACACACAGGCCTATCGCAGAAATAGGTCA
>OMLB01044752.1:0-15425 GCA_900302555.1 Myripristis jacobus | reverse complement strand
AAAATTGTTATCAAAGTTTATGTGTCAGGTACTTTGTTTCTTTGTTGATGACCTAAATAGCCCTTTAAATAAAACATAACTCCCCCCCACCCCCACTTACACATCCAGTATTCCTTTTACACGACAATGGAAAAATATGCAAATCACCATAAAATCTCACTGATTGATCTGAAATTGGAAAGAAATATAAATTTTTGGTGTTTTAATGGCTTTATATTATTTCTAAGTACAGATTTTTGTTATTTATAACCAATGCGTTACAAAGTGTGAACAGGACATTGAAAACATATCATCATGTCAATTTCATGTTTACCCGGTAGTGCCCATTACATTAGGAACACTCATTAAATATGAAGCAAAAAAAATGGTGTTAATCATTCATTTAGAGACGTTAAACATTGATCCCAAACATAATAGGAGGGTTAAGAAAATCAACTTTTACTAGTTAAGTGAACAAGTAAATTTGCTTAAAACCCATTGGAAATCTACGTTTGGCTCTTGGCGTCCTGAAGCAGCATGCAACTGTCCAAAGCTGATATTAATGACAATGACAGCATCAACAGGTGTCTTTTTATCAACAATTCAGTGCCATCATTGTACCAACCATATGATCTAACAAAACAGTAAGGAATTTAACGTTGTCTTTTGTAATATTTGGGTGCTACACTGAATAGGTGATCAAAAAACTTGCCAGATGGACATTTTTTGCAGTGTGTGTGGTCTGGAGGGTCTAGAAATGTTATTAGCAGCAGTGATCCACAGCTATGATCCCATCAGCTGCAGCCAGGCTTGGAAACAGACAAGGGGGCAATGAGAGGAGCTCTCAGGCTGCCACTGAGCCTGGCGGCTGGGGAGACCCGGCTCGATTCAATCCCACCACCTGCCCTGGCCGCTCACCCCGGGCAGGGATGCATGGACGCACACACATACCACGGGCACGCACGCCATCACGCTCACCTACAAACACACACACACACACACACACTCACTCTATTACCATGAGGGGCATGAGCATATTCACAGTTTGTACCAATTTCTTGTTGGAGCTACATCGGCTTTTGTTCGCAAGCTGTCCGCCGCTAATAACATTCATTAACTTCACCAGCCCTCCGGACACTGTCAGCGGTGGTTCGTGTCAACATCAAAGTGACTGACTCTGAGAAACCGCAAAGATATAAATAGGACTGCACACTATGGCAGGGCTGTGCCTCACTCTCCTCTCGGAAGTTTAAAGACCCCGTGAAATGACAATTATACCGCGCTTCCTCGAATTGATGTGTTTCCTACTGAACCAGGATGCTGCGTCGGGACGTGACACAGAACGGGATCACTCACAGGTGTAGACACAGTAGGATGTCAATCAGGGAGTGAAACACGGTTTTATTTGATGTGATGGGTGGAGGGATAGGGAAATTTGTGCCCGTATTACTGATTGAAATATTTATTTACTGATGCCCACTGGTGCAGCATGAGGCCCGTCATTAAAGACACACTGTGCTCCAGGAAGGAAAGGAAGTTCATTTCAACAGGATTTTGTTTTTTGATGGAGTACATTTGGATTTGCATGTCGCACATCCTGTATCCAGTTGTGTTGAGATCATTGGCAGTTGGTGACTTTTTTTCTCCCCTTCCCCCTTGGATATATATTCTGTTGATGGAGTTCCTGTAGGTGGCGCTCTTTTGGTGTTGCTCAGCCATGGCAGCTCTCACTATTCATGCTAAAAACTTCTCATATTTATTCTAAACGATTGCTGCTGCTGCTGCTGCTGGAAACAGAAACGCATCACCTGCTGTGTGCCTGAGGATTTTTCCCAGGAAATAGCTATTGACCAACACTTGGAAATAAATTTAGGAATATCTTTTTTTTTTATTATTATTATTTGCAGTGGCTTTTAGTGACACCACTGAGGAAGGCATGCAGCCTCAGGCAGGTATGGGGTTGGACGAGTCTGAAAACTAATACAGAAGACTGTTCATAACTTAATTTTGAGTGCTTGCCCTTTTCAAAAGCACTTTGAATCAACTTCTGGCTTCGAGCACCATTTTCTCTTGGTTTTAGACTTTGCCTTTTATCTTGGTTGAGGAAAGACCTGCCCGGTGTTTTTCGAGCAGCACAATGTAAAACCTTTCATTAATTCACTATAGGTTGAATCATGAGCGTGCTCTGTCAGTCAACAATGAACAGGGGAGAAATGAACATTGATTTTACGCGATAAATGCCACGGATCATGTCACGGATCATTAAATCATTAAATCTGAATGTGTGTGTAGGATGCTGGGGAAAGCCTGGCTCACTCCCGCACATCAGTACCGTCTCTCGTCTCTCTGTTCCTGTTTCTGTCACACTTAGCAGACAGAGGCTCTCTAATAAAGCCTTGTGTTCCTTGTCAGCTCCCGTCAACTCTCTGCTGATGGATCTGGACTGCAACAGTACGAGGCCGCGGCCCTCCTCCCCCCGCCGCAACACACCCAAGCAGCTATAATCACTGGGAAGCCGGCTAGAATCGGAAGTCATTGAAATTTAATGCGCCATGAACTCTAAGTTTTATGGCTGGGCTTAAGGTTTTTTGTCCGCTTTTGTGTCTAATGCACTATTCCTTACAATCTGGCTGACAGTGAGAGAGCTTGATATGAAATTCACCGCGGGTGTGATCGTGATGATAACTTAGGAGCCTCTTTCGCATGTGCGTCTCATTATTAATTCCATTATGGATGGTCTCTAAGCATGGAGCCCCATTAGACGGAGTCAGCCCACTAGAGCACAGCAGACCTCAGGTTTAATTGACACCCCGGCACACACAGGGATGTGGTGGAAGGCATGATCTGAGTGCATAGCTGATCAACGCAAATGCCAGCTTTCTCTCACAGGAGCCTGAAATTCAAGAAAGAATGAAGCAAATGTTTGAATTAGTATTCCAGCAGCAAGAAATCCAAAATGGGCGACGGCAAAGCGGGAACGGCAGAGAGGTGTAGTCGCTTAAAACGGGCAAAAAAAAAAAAGCCACGATTCAGCCGGCACAAATTCCACTTTATCCTTTTAACCATGTATCTTAATGAAGCAAATGGCTCTTATGCACATCTGAGGGACAGGCGCAGGGAGAATAGCAGAAATTTGCAAATAAAGCTTTCACACCTGCACACCATCTGCACTGTAACGTTTTATTTGAGCAGTGTATCGGCGCGTCGACCTTCCCCAGGCAATGCGGCTTAAATTTCCACCAATCTAACGGCCTGCTTTGGAGTAGAGTTTACCAGGAAGGCCTCCACACCATCCCTCAGGTTTCTCACAAGAGCGACACGCAACCGGCCCGCGTCAAAGCGATCGCTCACCAGCAGCCTGATGACAATGTTGCGTCTCGCGTTTAAAGAGCTCTTTGTGTCTGCGGCGGGTCTATGTTGTGCGAGTGACACGGCCGGGACTGCAAAAAGCCAGCAGCGCTGAGGTCACGCAGACACAACACAGACCACTTGTCTGGCCGTGGCGCTCGCCGTTGCTATGTGATTTGTTTTCGAGCCTTAAGTGATATTGTGGAGAAGTGCACAGAGAGGGAGCGGGTGGGAAAAGAAAGAGTAAACATGGCAGATAAATTGTCTGTATAGCTTGGATCTTTATGTGAAAAAAAACAAAAAAAAAAAAACAGAATGAATTGGACATTATGTGGCAAGAGTGGGCACCGTGCCTGATCTCCTGCTGGTCACATCTCTGGGTTGCGGCGCTTGATGAAAATAACAGCCGAACAACAGTCTTAACAACACGGCCGAGGCTCAAAGTAATGAAAGGTACCAATCATTCCAAACACTTGACGGTATAAGGTCAGCGGGGATTTATTGATTATATTTTCTCGACTTCTAACGGGAAAAGGTGGCTGTTCACATATGCAGTATGTCACCGCGCCCTCACTCCCGGGCAGCGACGCTGGCATCCAATACAAATCTTGTGTGAATCCAATTAAATGCAAGCGTGTTTCTGTTCACTCTGGTGTTTTCTCAAAAGCCTTCAAAGCCGCCGCTCCCGCAGCACTTACAGGGGCTGCAGGCTTCTGACACTGAACGGGCTGGAGACAGAAACAGGCAGCTGATGTGTCGGTCATTGTTCATCACGCTCACTGCTCCCTCCAATCCACTTCAGATGTGGGCTGACAGACTCGGCCAGACGGGCAGGCCCAGGTAGGAGGCATTCCATTAAAGACCAGCGCTGCGCCTCCCCCGTTGATCACAGAGCATTGATCTGCCTCGAACAAACAACTGATTTGGACCCCCGGTGGCGGAAGAGCAGAAGAGCGGGCGTGATGGAGCGATGGAGAGGCAGAACGAGATAGAGAGAGAGAGAGAGAGAGAGAGAGAGTGAGTGAGTGAGTGAGAGCTGCTGTTCCCACCAAATCCATCTTATTGGATTTTAGCTGTGGGCATTCATCACTCTCCACCATTGTGCTACTTGGGTATTGGCCGCAAAACTTTAATAAAAGCCTGCCTGCCAACTCCACACACCCAGGAGAGCCTTTGTGATTCCAGAATGAGGAATTTTAGCACATAAGCATGAATTTTATTGTTTGGGGTTATATAACAATGGAGCAAACAATCAAACCAATTACATACCGATAAGAGGACGACGATAAAGAAACTAGGTGACAGTGGCTGCTTTTACGTCGACCCTAATACTCCATTAATAATCAGAATAATAGCAGAATCAGAATAAAAACGCCTCAAATAACCGCCTCAAATGGAAGAAACCGACTCGATCTGGCATGATCAGAGGGAATTTTCAATCGGACTGATTAAGGGGTTTATTTTAATGATTTAAGCGCACGGCCTGAAGAGCATGGTGCATATAAAATTTAAGGTGTTCACTTTTGCAATTTTAGGAAGGAGCCACGGTGCCACGTGCATGGTTTAAAAGGGTTGTACTTAGTCTATTAATTAATCATGGGTGTGTTTTGGGCGTAACATGCAGTAAACCATTCGTTTCAATTCAATTTAAGACCTTTATTTGTCCCCGAGGGGCAATTGATTCTGCCGCAGTAGCAGTAAAAAACAGCACAACAACAACAACGACAACAACAGAGTGAAACACAGTCATATATAATCAGTAGTAAATAAGTAAATAAATAAAAAAAAGTGCATAGTTGAATAAAATGGGAACTAAAGATGATGCTAGATGATGCAGAGTGCCGTCTCCCATTCCCTTTAAAAGCCAGGTGTGCTTGCACCTTGGTGGATTGCTATTGCAGTGGCGCATTTGCCAGTTTTGTAAAAAGGAAGACTTCTCTGTACAAAGTGAAAGTGCACGAGCAGATCATCTACGGCGACAGCAAGACTCCACCAAAGCTCCCCGAGGTGAAGCAGGCGTCCCCGTGTGTGTAACAAGCAGTGTGTGCACGCGTCGGCACACACACACACACGTATGAAGGACACGCACGCTGCTATCTTGATCATGAGCTTCAAATAACAGAGAAAACTGCACCACTGACTTCAGACCTGCTTTTTGTTCGTCAGTCGCGTCAATCACTTTCAACCGCCCCAAGATAGCAGTGCACCAAGAATGTGTCTGACCGCACCTCGTTTAAAGACCAAAAGTGCGTTCGCTGTTTACACGATGTGGGTACTGGGAGGAGAAAAGACAACTGTGTGCTTGGAAGCTAGCAGACACCGCTTGTTGCTGCTCTGCGCTGGGTGTGAGATAGGGCCTTATATCTTTAAAGCAACCCTCCGCCTAATCAAAAACAAGAAAAGTAAAGGTTTGAAGGCCTATTACAAGGCTAAAAGTCAAAACAGCACAAGTGGTTCCAGCCCAGCGAGTTTTCATTTGTGCAGTCTTATGGACGAGCTGCTGGGAGAGCGACCATTGGCCAACATGACTTAGCCTGTATTATATTCCCGGCAGATTAGACGCTTCCCAGGAGGCAGTGCCGTTTTGTGCATGTCAAAAAAGTTATATTCTGATGAAATGCTCGGGGGCATGTGAACGCACATCTTATCTGATCACTTTATTTAGCGTCCGTGTTTACAGTGAAGCTGGGATCTTCACTCAGAATGATTTCAAGTGGGTTCGATATACATTGTCCATGTAAACACAGCTACTAACTATGCTTCAGCCAGCAGCAGTGTGTATACGTGTGTGTGTGTGTGCGTGTGTGTGTGTCTGTCTATCCGCTTGTCTGAGTCTTTGTGCTCAGGTCCCAGTGCTGTCTGGGACCTGAGGAAAATCAATTGCTGATGATGCAGCGGCCTGAGTGAAGCACCTCCATGCCTCTTAACAAGTCTCCTCAGACTCGTGGTGGTCTCCACTCTGCTGTCAGAACGGATGCAACAGGTCAGCGGTGTTGACAGCGCTGCCTCGGGAGATCCAAGCCCTGCCACCTCCTTGTTAATTGGCCCGAACTGTGATATAATAGCCGGTAATCCTATTTTCAGCAAATCGCACACGGAGATGCGCGTAAATACCCTCACATAGCTACAGCGGAACACGGCTAGAGCAGCTGAAAAGCATGCACACAGACAAACACTGCGCCCGGTGAGCACAAAAAAACCATACAGAGCGGAGCAGACAAAGCTGCACTGGAGGCAGAAATAATCGTTCTGGGTGAGTTAAACATCAATGGGTGGAGCCATCTTCTTTCTCACTGAGTAACATTTGTCTGAGGCCCAATGGAAACAGTCAAGTGGGGCCAAATGAGGTATAGCTGATAATAGAAAGCCTTAAACCCTTGCTAGTAGCTGAAAAAATGGGATGGAATACAGACATACTCAGTCAACTAGGTTAGCACCGCTGTGTTGCTTTGGCCCTATTTTTTTTTTTTCAACTGATAACAGCCAAGTGTTCCCTCAGTCCTAAGTGCCTCCAACATTAAAAAAGAATAACGCCCATAACTCTGGTATATCAACAAAAAGGCACAATCTGAGTGCATGCCAAATAAATCAAAGGGTGTTCAAAAAAAAAAAAAAAATCCATAAAAACACCATTTCATGTTACTTACTGAACATATACAATCAGATTATGCATTTTTATGAATAAACCAGAGGGATGGAAACGTGTGTTCTTGAGGGCAGATCTGTGTTTTGGAGTGTAACACAAAATTAGAGTGATTAGCAATCTAATTACTCTTTCCAGGGAGCAATTAGTAAAAGTAATAGGATTGTAAGTTGTACTAATGAGTCATGAGTAACATTACTTAATTACATTTCTGAGTAGCTTCCCCAACACTGGTGCTCACCGGTGTTAAGCTATCATGTGTTTATACCCCGTTTCTTCATGTTAGATAGCTAAAATAAAGTGTAACTGTCGTGTTCGTATAAATAAAACTCCAGTCTGCTGTAGATGCACTCAACGTGACTTTGTGCATGGAGTCTCAAGTATTCTGCCAGCAGCTCTTTCTTATGCCCACTGAACTCCCTCTGTTCTTTTGTAGGGGAAGCATAGCTGTGATCTCAGGCTCTCAGCGCCACATCCATATCTCTGTGGACACACACACACACGCACACACACAAACCACTTCAGGTAAGCATTTTTATGGAGGATTACAGCTCAGATGTGTGTGTGGTGGAAAACCAAAGCCAGAGAATACTTAAATGTTTCACAGGCCTTCTGGTCCACGACTTGGATCACTCTGTTTAATTTTCAGATGTTAGCCTGGCTTTGAAGGAAAACGCCAAATCAACGGCGTTGCTGCAAACGGCCCGGCGAGGACGGCTCTTGTAGTGTAGATGCATGTGATGCGGCGGCGACGGAACAACACGAGCATGCGAAATACGATTTACATGCCAGCAAAGGGGAAGCCGTGTTTATGGCGTCGTTTTGGATCTCATGATGCGGCCCGTCAGCCCGGGACTTGGTGCTGGATTTTACGAGGTCCACGCACAAACACAGACACGTGCGAGGAGAGGAAGTGGTCTGATATTTAAAGGGTAACCACGAGCCATTTCCATCTCACAGCGATCACAACGATTAGCTTTTACCTTGGCGCTGTCAAACGCCGCTCTCTCCTCAAAGACTGAAAGCAGAGGAGGAGGAGGAGGAAGGAGTGCGGGGGCGAGGGATTTAAGATTGCAGGGTGTCCTATAAGCTGTCAGCAGAGTGCATTGCTTTTGAACTGTCATGAGTTGGAGTGAAAAAATAAAACTGAATCCTTTGTGCATGTTTTTTTATGGTGGTTTTTTTCTGAAGCATCCAAACTTTGCACACAAAAAAACCAAAAAAACCAAAAAGTATGAGCAGATTCACTGAGCCATAAGCCCCTGAAAGGCCGTTACCGAAGGATCATTAATGTTAACCGATCGTTAAATTATAATTTAAAAGATCATTAAATGTAAATTGCTTGGATTCTTTTGAGACAGCTTAACGTTAAAAACATATATAATCAAACACAGATAAACAAAAAGGCTGCGTCAGTTCATTTGTTCCATTTCATAAACTCCGGTATGTTTCCCAAATGGAGACCGTGCGCAGCTCCCCATACCATAACGTCTTTTTGAACACTGATTACAGTCCAGGGAGTGAGGGAGCATCCTGTCACAAACACAAAGACAGACGATCAAGCCTGACGCCGTCGCTCACAAAACATGCAACTATAATTAAATCCATTGTGATGTAATTAGAAAAAAAAAACGAAACAAAAAAAACAACAACAACATCTCGTATCCTGTTTTAATTGCTATGTGGTCTCACAACACAATTTCTCGTTATGGTCTTCTTGATGCGTGGCCCAGGCGTTACGCCAGGAAATTTGGTGATGAAAATGAGAACAACAACTCGGTGATCACTGGCGGCATTGTTTACAGCGCCGACACACACAACATGCCTCGAATGGTGCGTTTATGATTCCGGGAGGGAGCGCTCGCTCTCTGTGCGCTTCTGAGGGGGGCAGACATGTTGTAATTGTAGCATAATCACTCGCGGCAGAAAAAGAAGTGGCGTTTTGTTTTTTTTTTGTTGTTTGATGAAATGCAACAACCAAATGATTTCTTAATCTTTACTCTGTTACTCATTAACTCTCTGAACGAGCAGTTTGATCAAGCTGAGAGGCAAATTGGAGTCTGCGGCGGCGATATGTTCATCAAAGGGTATGTACGGATGGTTTTGTAATGTACCAGACAGCGAGCATCCATCGATATCATCTGGGGCGCAACATGAGCGAAATCCTCACAGTCAACCATCACCTGCAAATAGAGGGTGGGATCTACAAGGGATCTAATTATAGGTCTAATCATGAAATAATCCACTCAGGCTATTTAGTGTGATCGCTTAAATTCACACTTTTCAAACAGGGGTGGGTTTTTTTTTTTTCTTTCTTTGTGTGCAACCAGACTAATAAGATCTTTTCTGCCAACCCTGCTCGCTAATGTCAGGACAAGGAGACGCAAAGGACCCAGAGATTGAAAAACACAAAGAAATCTCCTCAGCCCCAAACCTCAGAGTAATTAATTCTGTAAAGAAGCCAAATTGTACCAAAAGACGAGGTCGTGCTGTACAAGAGCAAAGTCTGGGTGGGAGGGGGATCTGCGTTACACATAATTCGGTTTTATAATTCCATTTTTGACATTTTGAGGTGACTCTGCCTCTTGGGGAATGACGAGGTGGGAGAGCAAGATGATCCCCAGACTGCCAAAAAAAAAAACCTTCATGCAGATGCTCTTTGATTTGCTAATACTCCGACTTACCTTCATGAGCTTCTTTCTATATAGGCCATGTGAACGCTCAAACTTGCTGCATCTGCCTCATGACATGTCACAATCTGCGATATGACTGGGCTATTTTGAGGAGTTGAGCAGTTTCATCAAGCAACTGTTGGGGGGGGAAACAGGCGCCGCAATCTGATCTGAACTCTGAACTTAATATGGCATGTTGATTAAAAATGGATTGAACCGTTTCATGGGTGAGACCCGCTGCCTCTGTGAAGTTGAAGGAGCCGGAATAAAACATTTCAACATCAGTGGGCCACCACGGAGAGGGGAAGAGGAGAGGAGACAACAGTAGAAAGCTGGTCTGATCTCATACTTATGTATCTGTCCGCTCACACTCGCTCCTGCTTCAAGCCTCCCGCTTCAGAGGCTGGACACAGGCATTACAAAAGCAACCACACTGATCAAAAACACATTACGGACGCCCGAAACGCAGGAGGTTCATCTGCTCTGTTGTTAAACCAGATGCACGTGTTAGAAATGCCAGCCAGCATCAGGGTTCACGCGCATCAACATATTCCTTTCATCTAAAATTTTTGCATAGTCGCTCCAAATGAAAGTGTCCTATAAAAACCTTTGTGATGGAAATTGATAATTGGTTTCCCAGAGGGGTTAATCAAACCTGTTGTTCTCTGAGCGTGAAAAGACTGATTGATTATGTTTGGGAGAGTGAAAAAAAAAAGAATCGGTGTCCTTTTCTTTCGCTCAGTGCCTTGCTTCCGTCTTGATATATGAAGTGATTTATTCTGACAGCCACCTCATTGGGTTTCATTTAAGCCAAATAAAAGTCTTTGTTGTGAGCTCTGTGTCTGTTCAACAAGAGGGGAAAAAGACAGAAGGGTGCAGAAAGCGAGAGACCGAGAGAGAGAGAGAGAGAGAGAGAGAGAGAGGAGTGCATGGACCAAAAAAAAAAACAAAAATCAAGAACACAAAAGATGGAGCTGGGATGATGGAGAAAATGTCACGTGAAAGCCAGTGTGAAACAACAAAAAAGGTAAGTGGGACTGTGGCTGTGAGCAAGCCGCTGGCCATGGGCCTGGTGGGTTAGATTTGACCCCGCAGCGCCGAGTCCAGGTCTATAATTAGAAAACACACAGTGCCACTAATCCTTACTGAATGATTAAGCAGCAAACACAGGATTACAGCCAGGAACCGATAAAATGACTTCTGCTTAGAACTGGTTTCCTGACAAATTTCTCCGGATCAGGACCAGACCAGACCAGATCTTCTGGGCGAGCGGAGAGCAGTCGTGCTCTGCGATCAGCTTCTCGGGGCGCAATAATCAAAGTTATGGACTATTAACTGATGAACTGGAATAAGGCATGCTCTGTGAATTGAGAATACATGCATGCATGAATAAGTTGCTCCTGTATTTTCAGTGCTGTCATCAAGTATGCATTCCTCTGATATTTACTCTGAGCATAAATCTTGTATTTTAAATATCTTGTGGGTGCAAACATGATTTCCACTGTAAACAAAACATGGAGGCGGGCATGCAGGTTTTGACTAGGCCTGTCGAAAGCCGCTGAGGATGTATTCTTCGGTGAATTCTGCAAAACAAAAAAAGGGATTTTTTTTTTCTTTTTACTTCTGACGCATTCTTCTTCTCCTTTACTTGATTATTTCCGCGGAGGCATTCACTGAGTGTTGTGTGGCTGTATCACCGTGCTTCAAATAGCAGTTGTCGAGTCTCATTTCCTCCCAAACACTCACGGCCAAGCTCATCTGCATGGTAACCAGAGTCGACTTTGGTTGGTTTTTCGAGCAGGACTGCCTGCTGGACTGGACTCTCGTTACGGCTGCAGCCACACTGCTCTGTCACGTCCGTCTGTCAGTGTTTGTTCTTTTCAAAGAGTGTCTGTTTGATGATGATGGTGCATTTTTCTCCTTCAGATTTGAGTCGATCTTGACATATGGTTAGCCAATGCCTATTTATTTTTTCCTGCTGCCATTTTGGTACATTCAAGATTTCGGCTCCTACATTAAAGGGATTCAAAACCAGACAGACTCGGTGTGGCTGCAGCCTAAGGCCTGGACTTAACGCGAAGTTTCCTGGATAGAGCAATAAAATGAAGAGCGACATCTGTATTTAGCCCTGACGTGAACAGGGGCTGAGCATCTTTGACCGGATTCACTGGAAGGTTCAAAGGTCAGTGACTCGAGTCGAGTTTAGTGTGAAAATTTCATTACGGACCGCAAGCAGCTGCCTTGACACACTCTCCTCAAAACTAGTTATTGACTTGGAATCAGCTCTGCAAGTGGGGAGACTATGATCATCGTTATTTTCAATCTTTGCCTCTGAGCCTGAGATGTATTACATTCACATGCCTGGATAGTTTCAGGCTGAAAAAAAGGTAATCAATGTTCCCTGATAGAAAGAAGAGAAGGCAATGATTATCCAAAACACAGCTTCTCAGTCTCCATTTCACAGAGGCCAATCATCTCCCCCTCGGCTTAGCAGACCTACACAGTTTAGAGGAAAGGCAATCTGCTTAACATCAGAGATAAGAGGAGGCAAAACGCTGTTTGTCACACTCGCAAACACAAACACGCGCGCGCCGGCCTCTCTACAGTCTATTACAGAGCAATTAGGAGAGCAGCACCAACTTTTCAGGGCCATGTGGCTTAAAACGTACAAATCAACAGCAGTTTACATACGCATAAACAATCTGAATTCCACACAGCTCAGTCAGCTCAGCCTCTCCGGTTCTGCTTTTGGCAAATAACCTTCACTGTCGGTAAGATGTATCACACAAGACACAAAGTCCAAACCATGGCAATCAGCCAGTATGATTGTGGACAGAAAACCCGTAATAGATACAGAGATTGCGAAAGAGAGAGGGAGCGAGAGAGAGGAGGAAAGCGAGTGAAAGAGAGAGTATTTGAGGCCAGATTTATATGTTTTCATAGCCTCCTTGCATCCAGTGAGGCACCAGCAGCCAGCTCCAGAGTGCAGCTTGCAGGAGACAGCTAATCATTAGCCAGTTAGCCTCCGTTATGGCCTGGGATCCAGGCCTGGTGATAAAAAACCAAAGGACCCGGGGCTCACAGCTTAATGATCCAAAGATCAGCGCAGGATTTACGGGCTCAGGGTTTCCACCGTGGCCTCTGGACAAAAGCCTCCTCCCTGTCTTCATCTACTTCAGCGGAGGAATTGAGTTCATAAAAGGAGGAAACAATGTTAGAAAGTAATGAAATCTCCCCCAGATCCTGGAAAGAAAAAAAAAAAAAATAAAACGAAGGAGCCATCAATTGCTGAAGTAAAGCTTTCAGTTGATGAGAAGATAAATAAAGGCAACCCCTGCCAGAGAACAAATATTTCACACACTAGGAGTTTTACTGTGCCTTGAGCAACCTTCTTATTTATTTCCCTTTGAAGAGCTTAACATCATGGCTCGAGGTCCATTCTGACTTATGGGTGTGTGGTGAAAACGTGATTCTAACGTTTTGCACCCAGAGTATCAACACCAATCTCTGTATACTGAGCATGACCGGCCCACTGGTGTTTAAAAAGAAGACAACTTCTGCCAAAGCTTGCAGCAGGTATTTATAATTGACAGAGACATCTAGATGTTGCAAGCTCTCTGCAACGGCTGAAATCCTGTTCAGTGAATGAAAGCTCCCAATTTCCCTTTCTCCAATCAGCTCCTACAACCACTGAGAACTCTACCTCTCAATGGCAGGAGAATAAAAGACTTGTCGAGTCATCTCAAGTGACCCTTGAACTACTGGAGCAGTGACCAGGTCAAACACTGCATCCCCAGTTCTTTCTTCCCTTCCCTGAACTGTGCACCTGCTCTTTACCCAACATGGACTTAACAGTGTACGACTGTTGTTTGAATGCGATCCCAAACTAAGGATGCTAATGCTATGGCTAATGGATGAATGTACAGAGAGCAGGGTATAGGGTTTCAACACAGGGCTGCAGCCTCCAGCGGCGAGCGTGCAGGGACACCACCTCCATCGGTCTGCCAATCAGATGCAGGAGGTCCGAGGCTGTTGTTGAGACTCAGCTGGGTGAAGCAAAGCGATGACGTCTTCAGCTGGCGTGTGTTGTGAAAGTATGTCACACTGGTCTTGGCTGTAATGAGTTTTACTCATCTTAGGAGACCCTCTAAATCACCATCACCACCGTCACCATCCCCCCAGTGTGGTGTGAATGCCTCCTCTGTGAGCCTGGCCAAGGATCTGCCAGCGGCCCCTCTCTTTGTCCACTGAATGGGCACGGCTCAGCCACGTTTTAAGGCACCCTAATGTACCATGGCCGGACCACAAAGGCAGCGTGGTAATTTGCCAGGGATAATGACGCTCCCTTAATTCGGCCCTAGGGGCCACAAACAGAAAACTTTAAAGCGAATCCCCAACCAGGGATGAGTCCCTTGTCCCCCACCCCCCACTTTTTTTTCTAGATCTCTCTCTCTCCCTTACCCACCCCTTTGCTCTCTCATTCAGAGTGAAAGGGGCTTGTTTTCTTCCGGCTTATTGTCATCCTGAACTAAATATCAGCAAACAACAGCGATGCTGGATGGGACAGCATGCCAACCACTACTGCAGCCCCTGATCTCCTCCCAGAGGAGAGCAGGGACCCAAGACAAACACAGAGGAGACTCTTCAAAGCAGCCAGAGAAGGGCGCGTCACAGCTCTGTTCCAATAACACATATTAGGAAGAGACATTTAGGCCACAAATTGAATCGAGCAGTGTAAGTGAGAAAGAGGCGAGCGCTGAGCAAGGGGAATTGAACAACAGAATGTAAGCAAATGCCAGGGCTGGCCTGCGGGGATATTAAATACAGACACAGAACAGGGCAGGATTGGAACAGATTTGGCCAGTGCCTTTCATGATAAATTGGCCTGTGCCTTTCCTGAGGGTTTGGGTCTTGGCGGTAGGAGTTTGTTAGATGAGTTAAAAGCATGCTCCCACTCTGAGCATGCTTTCAGGCAAGAATGCACAAGCTCTGTATTTATTTCCCCCGATGATCAACTAATCAGTCCTGCAGACAACTTTTTTTTTTTTAATGTTTGCAGTAAAACTGTCCCCATGTTGTTACAATTAACTCTGGTAACTGATTAATATTCGCTTCCTTCCAGGGTCTGAAATTAACACCTGCTGAGTGCCAAATGCTAGTAAAAACTGTCTTTGGCAGATAAATCAGTGAGGGCCACCCTTCACGCTGGCCTGTAACTTTCTGAATCTCAGTTTTTAGTCTTTGCCTGTTCTCAAACTCTTTGAAGACACTTCAAAACGCTGTCTGTCACTTCACTCTCTGCTGCATGTCATGATTTATGTCAAATTAACACAAAATCCGAATCTATGCAAGACATGTCATGGGAAATGTGTAGGGTAACATTTTTCTGTGAATCTATATCCTAATTGTTCTGTCCAGTAAAAATTAATCATGACAGGTACATGATTCGAGTTACCTGCTGTTGAGTAACAGGTAACAAGATGACATAAACACAATATAATTGCTCCATTTGTAAACTAACGATACTTATCTAATTGAGATGACATGTAACTAACACCATGTGCTGATTTATTGATCTAACAGAAATATTCTCTGTGTCTCCTCTCTGTTACGGTGGAGGCCATGGAAAAGGTAATTGTGCACTCGTATCACATCTCATCTGAGCAATAATTTCACCTCAGATGACTAATTAGGCATCAGGCTGTCTTCACTGATTCAGTTATTCATATCTGGAGAAAGAGAGAGAGAGAGAGAGAGAGAGAGAGAGAGAAAACCCCTGCATT
>OMLB01044746.1:20260-31121 GCA_900302555.1 Myripristis jacobus | reverse complement strand
GTCCAAATTTTTGGCCTGCACTGTATACACACACACACACACACACACACACACACACACACACGCCGGTCTGTGGGTCAGCTGTTCTGGGAAGATAAAAACGCCTCGACAAAGTCTGGAGCGCCGGATCGCGGCGAGTCTGACTCCAGATTGCTTTCTGCTATTTCTGTCTCCCCTGTGTTGCGTTCACAAACAACTTTATGAGCAATAATATGAGAAGCGGGGCGGCTGACCTCGCTGGAGGCCTAATCCAATAACCGTCGCAGAAATTCTATTTGGGAATTCCTCTCCACCTACAGCCGAACGCAGTCAAACTGAATAATGAAATCAGGGAGAGGAAAAAAAAACAAAACGATGTGAGAAGTCAGACTGAACCGAGGTGTGCAGCCCAACTGGAAATAATCCCAGCATCCCCGGCCTCACACACACACGTACATATCTACATAGTAATCACTTACTGTTACACTCCAGGACAGCAGTTAGTGATTATTTTCACTGTCGATGAATCTGTTATTTTGTTAATTAATCAATTAATCATTTAGTGTATGAATTGTGAGAAAAGAAGCTAAAGTCCCAGAGTGATGTCTTCAACTGTCTTCCTTCATCTGACTGGCAGCCAAAAAACCCAGAGTATTAATTTTATAAAGATATAAAACAAGAGAAGGAAGGCAATCTGAGCTTCTCAGTGATCTACATGAAGCTGGAATAAGACGACGTTTGGTGTTTTTATTTGATAAATGACTAAAAGGATTAACTGATTATGGCAAATTTAATAGGCTACAGTAAAACTCCATCTTTTTGCAACTTGGGTCTTATGTTCGCAAATTTGGCCAACATTTTTATCAGTTACAGAAACTTCCTACTGACCAAAACTGATGCACTCGGGCACACAGCTGGACACACCTTCAAAATAAAAGTCCTCTTGAGCCTCAGCTAAACTGAGCACAATGTTTGCCATCAGCCTAACCAATCCAAGTAGCTTTCCAGTGGTACTAACTTACTCAGCGGAGGAATACATAGTTTACATAATGTGTGTATGATATTGGCCAGTAACAGGCTACCTAACAGCTGCAGCAAGCGTCAGTGAGTGGTGCTGCTTTGCATTAATAAAAATAGGCACAAAATGCAAAGCTTTCAAGTTTAAGTAACACCACTAGCGGTGGGAATCACCAGAGGCCCCACGATACACAACATTATCATGATACTTGAGTCATGATACAATAGTACTGTGATTTAAACATTTTGCAATAAGCTGAGTGTTGCGATAACATGTCTTCTGATATATTATTTATTACGTTTTGTTTTTTTTTACTGAAAATTCTGTCCCAATGGGAAAACTTTGTCAACATCTGTTTTATCTTTATCTTGCAAACAAGACAAAGTTTTCATTCTATTCATCTCACTATTATCATTTTTACTGCAGCAAAATGGGACAGACTGACCAACTCTGTCATAAATGTTGAACCGATTCTTGGCGTCTGTAACGATACAATATGGCCACACAAAATATCGCAATACCATACAGTGTCGATTTTTTCCCCTTCCCTAATCGCCACCGTGGATTTTTTTCTCAGTTCCATCCGGGGAAAGAGCACAAAAGAAGTCACTCGAGTAAACTCCAACGAGTCACTCTGTAAAGTGACTCGTTCCTGTTTTTGTGAGTTTGTGACTCTTTTGGATCACGACATTTTTAAAGGTGATGTTTGGAAATCGCTTGCTTGCCTCTGACACGAGTTAGGGGTCAAGTTACTTGCCAACCTGCCATTTACACTGACAGATGGGTTGGGATTTCTAAGCATCACTGCAAATGAAGTGGTTTGCTTGCATGTAAGTAAACTGACTCCAAAAGCAAATAATAACGGAAAATAATGTGATTTTTATATAATAATGTCTTCTCACTTAAACACATCTGACTTGGCACATTCAAGTAAGACTTGTATTAAGACTTATATCAACCCTGTCTGAAGCTGGCATGTGTGCTGTGATGCTCTGCTGAATGTGGATGTGCTTTCAAGCCAAAGTTATGAAAGTAACACCCAGGTTATAAAAAGCTGGAATTTTCCTTTAATGTTCCATCAATCAGTGAATGAACTACTTGTGTCAGCGCAAATACACACACAGATTCATGTGCAGACTCAAACTCATGCAGTCGAGTCGAGTCGAGCATGCACACACACACACTCATGCAAACAGTACACATAAATTCAAATGAGGCCTCAGCTGCTGCAGTGACATTTTTGCAAATTGCTGCAGCGATCCCGGTGATGGGGGAGTGACAGACAGGCAGAGAGGCTTCAGGTATTGTTTTAATACATTCCTGCGCTTTATTAGATTCACAGGGTGGGCGTCTCGGTGGGATCGCAGTGTCACAGCCCTGTCTCTGCAGCCGAGCTATTTTTACCTCTAGAATGAGTCGGCTGGCAGGCAGAGAGAGTTTCTGCTCCTTCATAAGGCGGAGAAAATCTGTTTGTCTGACTTCAGGCTTTCCTAAACACACTCATTATTCTCTGATTATAAATACAAGTGGGTTTCTCGTCTGAAAGTTGGGCAATTTGCTGGTTATAAATTGCTGTGCACGCACTGTGAATAATGTGCCTGTATAAGAGCTTGGTACTTTGCGCTAAAGACGTTTACGCCTGGCTCGCTACTATTTCATTAATACAGAACACCACAAATCATGTAACGTAACACTCGGTTTGCTGGGTTTCTATGGGAGTCCACTGAGATGCTGTGACATTTTGACGCCTCAGTGGAGGGCACCTGCATCGGCAGTGGGGTGGCATGTGTGACGGCCTTAGGCTGGTATATCTGTTGGCCTCCCTCTGCTTCCTTTGTTGTACAGGTTCCTCCCTGATGGTCTGGCCCCTCCTCTCCCATTGAGGGACTGGTGTCACCTGCCTGGAGCCTTTTATAAGCCGGGTGGTTCAAAGATAGCTCCCTCCCTCTGCCTCCTGGAAGGTTGGTGCCATCCAAGCATCTACCTTGGTTTTGTTTTGTTTTGTTTGTGTAACCTTGGTTTCTGTTCAGAGCAATTGGCATTCATAGTTTCTTAGTTTCCACTATCCCTTATTCATTACTGATGCATATTTTGACTTATATTCATCTTATCTTAATCTTATCTTTAATAAATTATTTGTTTCTTTGAGACATTACTGTGACGTCTCTGTGCTATAAATTAGTTGGCCCCCACCCGCCACCAGGATTAATAGGGTCTTTTGTATCACATCTTATCATATCGTACATGTTGGAAGAATCAAATTTCACATCTTCAGCAGTCTTGATTCCAATACCTTAAAGGATAACTCCAACATTTTTCAACTTGGACCCTATTTTTCCATCTGACTGATAGGAAAGTAAGTTTCTGGATCCTGCATCCTTGGGTTCTTTGCATAATGTTGTCAAAGAGTTTTAACAGCAATCTGAGTCTGTCAGTGGCAAAGACAAGCACTTCTAGTGGACGTAATTTGATGGGTGAACTTACCCCGTGTGATTACACCGCAGGTCGTTTCGTGGCTGCCAGCTGAAGCGTTCGCACTAAACACTGAACCAATGTCCAAAAAATAGGGCCCAGGCTGAAAAATATCATAATTATCCTTTAACTGTAAGTTGCATTCATGACTGGATTGGCAGGCCATTTGCATTTTTTAAAATCTAATACAGTAAAATACCTTGAAGCAGAAAAGATCATATTTCATTTTATTTCAGCCACTGGAATTTCTAAACAAATGTATATTTGGTGGCAATGGTAATGTCTGTGTATGATAAGTTATTAATTTACATTAATCAATAACACAACCTTCCTTTAAAATGCACTTTGGGTTCCTCTGGCGTTCATTTTTGGAGAGTCCACCAGTCCATGAGCACTATATGGAAGAGTCGACCCAGGCGAGTAAAATATGTGTGGCTCTGCTGTAAAACTGATGAGATTTTGGTTAGAAATGATTGGTAGGCTGGAAAACGATCAGAAAATAGAGCCTGGCAAATAGAGTGGCTGGATTCCCCATTTGATGCACTTTATGGCCTCCAAAAGTCAAAGTGCAAAAATCTGCTTGTGGGGGGGTGAGATAATCCCATTTGTTTAAAATACAGTTTCACTTGTTTCGGGAATTCATCTGGGAACAAGAATACACATGTTGAAAAAAGGCAGAATAAGCCAGATCTGCCCACTAGGCTCAAGAAAATTAAAGAGAAATCTAGACACAAGTCGATCAGCGTTGGAAACAAAGGAGTACTTGATGGTGGACTCAGACGTTTGAACCACACTATGTGCCGCATTTTGATTTGTTATCTTATAAACAGCCCAATGTCTCTGCAAGGCTGAAAGAGTCTCATCTTATCTCAGCGACACTGACTCAACACATTTTTAACATGGGAGCAACAGAGTCAATCCAACCTATAACTGTCACAGTGCTGGTGCAGGTCTGTGTTTCAGAGCGTTTAAAGTCCTGCTGCACTATAACATTACAAATCATCATCAGTGCCTCTCGTATTCCACCGGAGCGAGCGGAGGGGAAGTCTCCTGCGGTGGTGTTAGTGAGGTTTGTGGTCTCTGTGGGAGGTAATGGCCATGAAATATGAATCAGGCGGAGATATATTTAATACCGTGTTCACTGGATTCAAGCGGAGTGAAACCTGCACCGGCAGGGATAATATTACACACACACACACACACACACACACACACCAGCCCCCAACCCTCCCACAGGAAACAATGTTGCATTAAAAGAAGAGGATATTTCTGACAGGTGGATTAAATGTCTTCATACTGATCATAAATGATGTAACAATGATACCTTTTTTTTTTTGTTTGGTAACTGATGATAATCCATTAGTCTATCAATTACTTCAATGTCAATTCATCGATTATTTAGACCTTGTTTCCATCTGGTATTAACATCTGTCATGAGTGATCCGATCACCGGCTGAAAGCTCTCAGTTCAGGACGGTTTTGTCCTCATCGCATCAGAGGTGTGAACAGACATGTGACCCAGGACGCAGTGAAGGACCGCCCACTCACCTGACGCCCTGTGTCTGGTCCAGCCCAACGCCCCGACACCGACCAGACCGTCTCTTTTCCAACAGAGAAAATATCTTCCCTGACTCTGGCCGGCAGCTGAACTGTGAGCTGATGGATCAAATGCAAACTGAAGTGCAGCTCGTTCATGAAGAAAAACACAAACTGTCTACCTGCAGGGGGAGCTACAGGGGAGCCAGGAGGAGCCCAGCTCTCCTTAATAAGACATGTAATGAGCTCCCCTAAAAACATGATGCAAAACATTTGAGGGTAGGGGTCTCTGAAATATGTATTGACAGTATGCAGGTTTTTTCTTCCATGTAAATTTCAGAGGCAGCAGCCTTCCTTTAGTTTAGTGCCCCGGCGTGATTAAACACATTCTTTCTAACATCAGACATAATTGAGTTACTACAGGAATACCACAGAAATATTATAGCGGCCGTGCAGATGTGTGCGTTGCAGTTACTACAGGAATAATATAGAAATATTACAGGTTGATTTATCCACCTGACCCTCTCAGACCCGCCGGAATAATTCAATAATCTGAGGCTGAACGTGATCAGGTGGAGCTGTAACAGATGTGAAATACAGATATGTGACTGACAGCCACATTAAAACAAGGCTGCAGTGAGCGAGGACGTCTCCTTTTGTTTAATACCTGCTGCCTATTAAATGCCATTTTATTTTTATTTTTTGTGTGGAAGGAGGACGAGCAAAGTGGGAATTTTATTGTACAGTGCAACTGTCTGTCTTCCTGTGCATATGACAATCTCTCTCTCTCTCCCCCTCCCCCTCCCTTCCTCTCCCTCATACATGTTTATTTGCATAAAGAGCGGGAAAAAGAGATCCAATCACAGGTGGGCAGCCGAGACGCGGGTGGAGACGCATTCTAATGCCAGATGTGAACGGACGGGCTGACAGCTGTTCACATGTGTTCAAATCACCAAAGACGCACTTTAATACCTGGTGGGAACAGAGTAGTGTATCAAGTGTGGCAAACAAAGACTAAATCTGATGGGAAACGATCAGAGTCCAAAGTGACGTCTTCAAATGTCTTCCTTAGTCTGACTAGCAGCTGAAAAAACAGCCAAAGTATTAATTTTATTCTTGCAGTTATAGTTATGAATTAACTAATCAAGTTATTTATTTAGTTGTTGTTGTTTTTTTACTGCCCTTTTATCTCTTGTACCGTCTTTTTATCTTTCAACATACTTCTGTTTTCTCTCTGCTGTGTTTTACATCTGTTTGTTTTCCTGTTTGAACCAGATCTGGACTTTACCTTCACTTTGTCTTGCTCTTTTTTGGTCTTTCTGTACAGCTTTCTGTTGTTCTTCTGTTTCTGAGTATTCTGCTTTTGCTGTGTCTGTCAAAGCACTTTGTTTATAAAGGTCAGGAGACAAGAAAGACGCTGTTAGCATCTTTAATCATGATCTATCAAATTTACATCAAGACTTTCAACCCATACAACCACAGAGGTCGTTTGCCCCTACCCTCTAATAATAATACAACCCACAGGAGCGTTTCCTAAATTAGCGCCCCCTACCGGCAGCAGGAAATATGCCACAAGCCATGGGCAAAGTTGAGGATGAGGCTGAGGGACTGTCATCGTCATGGTGACAGTAATAAACATTCAGAAACAGACAAAACAAAAGGTTTAGAGTCCTGTGTCAGGATGACCCATTCACCCCCTCCAACCACCTCCCAATGTGGATTTTAGGGCTTATTAAACTACGATGTGTCACTTCCTGACACGTCACTGAAGACATGTTATCTAAATGTTATGTTTTTTAAATGACCACTAGAGGTTGCTTACCTTTAAAACTAACTATAGGTGGTAATAAGCTGCTTCTAACCAAAAACAACCTATGGGGTCATTTTTTGGTGGACGAGTCTCTCATTTTCTGCTCATCAACTAATCAATTCATCGACTAATCATTTAAACACTGGATATCAACAAGATCAGATCAGTGGTGTCTGACATATTGTATATGACGACTCATACATGATGAATGAAAGAAAAAGAATTCACTCCGAGTCTCCCTACCTGCCATCTTTTCCTTGGGAACAATCAAAGCAAATCAACACTGATCAATGTACACCACATAACAGTGACCAAGAGTCCCATCTTACCTGGTCCGGGTCTCGGGGTCTTCATGAGTCGAGTGGCACATGGCACTGAACTGGGAGACGAAGAAGTCGTAGCGGCGGTGGTAGGAAGGCGTGTCCTCCTCGATGTTGGCAAACTTGACAAACTAGAGACAGGACAGAGAATTGTGGGAAAAAGGTTGTTAGCTTTAGTAGGACTTTTGAGAGAGATTTGGCGCAGAGGTGAAACATAATGATCGGACACTCTTTGTAGCCGTAGAGTGATTACGGTTAATTCTTGGCCATCTTATCTCCTTTGCTGCCACAAAAGAGTTTTGGGAAACATCACTTAAGCCGAGCTCAGGCTACAGGGACGATTTAACCCCGATTCACCCCTCCCAGCACTCAGAAGAGACATTTAGTCGGTACCATTCTTTTTGCCCCGATTATCTAAAAGATGGCTCGCTCAATTCATTTTCTGTAAACAGGAAGTAACACTGATGTCAGATGCCGGCCAGCCGGCCTAATAACGCAGCGTTACCAAAATAAAATGAGCCGCGTAAGTATATGGGGAGTTGATGTGCCCACTAATGAGAAGAATAAATTTCCCATGTAGGTTTGTCTTATAAAGTCCGTTCCTCCATTTGCAGTGTGAAACCAAAACCAACAGGACCAAATGTATTACAACATAACAGAAACACAGATCTTGGTTAGGACTTTCAGATGTGAAAACGCCCTTACAGATCCAATGTTACACCTTCCAACTGCTTCTGTTTTTTCTCTTCATAGTTCATTTGATCACAAGGACAGTGAGCTTAAATACTCAGTTTTACCCATAAACTGTATGCACTTGACTTGGTCCAGGATTATCTATGCAAGATAGTGTTTTTGATATTAAGTCCCGCAACCAGAAATACAAAGACAACAGCAAATGGCATGGCACTGCAGTTGCTAATGCTAGAGCTCCAGCACACAACTTTTAAAATCCTAACAAATTAGACTGTGTGTTATGCTGATCTTTAAAGATTTCATGGCAGATTGTGGCAGATTATGGCAGTCTAAATTTTAGATTCACTTAACCAAAGTCAATGAAGAAACAATCTGCAGCAACGTACCTTTACCAACTGTGTGTTGGGGCCACAAGCTATATGCTAAAACCCCTAACCTTGTAGCACCAAATAAAGATGAATGAGAGCAGAATTTATGACAGTTTGAGGACTCTGCCTCAACTTCCTGGTGCGACCACTTCAACATGGAGCTACACAGCAAAAGGTAGCACTTTATTTAATGCTGCCTTCAATTAAGACTTTTGGTTTTTAAATAGGACATTTATAATTTGTTGTTTTACGTTACACTTGTGAAAGCCATTTTGTTACAGCAGAGTGCATTAAAAACATCACCTACTGTACTTTAAAACTAAGTAACTGCCTTTTACCCACCAACAGTTTATCTAAAGAAACCGAATAATGGATTCAAAAGATTAGATGAGGAGGTCTGATAAGGGATTCAAATTTGATAAAGAGCTTTCAAACCCCAACCTGACGTGAAATCTAAGCTCGGCCGGCTGGCTCTCACCTCCTAACAAAGGCAAGATAAAAACACAGAGCAGCTTTATTGAAGCTCTACAGTGGCACAAAGCTTGATTAATGTGACATGCCGAATGCTTCCAGCCACTTACAGCGGGGTGGGAAAAAAAAAAAACACGGAGCCATATGCCCACAAGAGCATGTATTAGGTATGATGATCTTCCATGGGAATAATGACAATAACCATTACTGAGCCACCCCTTTCACACAGGGTCCCCTGAAGCCCCCCCTCATCCCTTCCCCCCGTACACTCAGCTGCTTTCAAGTACCACAGATATAATCTGCTCCACTTGCCCAGCTTCCTGCTACCATATCATTGGCCATTGCAGCAATTTGCCTCTGTGCAGCTCAGCGCGGGTGACAAAAAGCCGGTTCGCCTACCTGGTAATTTCCTTCCATTCCCGACCTAACCTCTGCTGGGGGTAATGGCTGAGATGGAGAGAGGTACGCCGGCAGCTGCCGCACAATAAAGCAGCTTCCCCTCTGCGACCACACGCCATTATTGCATTACTAGGGAAGAGGGCCTCAGAAATAGTACAGGGTCTAATTACTGGGTCGTTCTGATGTCGTGCTGAGGTTGGACCGTGGTCATGAGGCGAGCTCGGTTTGGCACGGTGCTGCTGAATGGTTTTATTGAACGCTAGCGCTGCGGTGTCAGGGAGCAGAACGGGAAAATCTGTGGACCTTGATTTGTGCACCAAGGTCATTTTCACCAATTGGCCTAGTGACAAACAGTGAAGGCCATTATGACCTGGTCAGTTCTTTGCAGCTGTAATCCAAGAGCACAAGAGATCTGCAGCCACTAAAAGACCAGAGCACACAGTTCATACAGTTATTGCACAGTATCTCTTCTTCTTCAAATGTCTTCATAAAGTGTCCTTTTATTGCCAATCTTATCTATAATACTGGTGTGATTTTAGCCTCATTTAATATTGATTCTTACATATACTTCATATATATATTTTTCATTATTTATCTAAAGTTCCCCTCGAGTCATTTATTAAGCCCTGACAAACCCCTTAAAAATAACTTGTTCATCAATATTGCATATTTATAAGTTTGTTTTGTCCCCACATTCCCCATCCCTTTGTGCCTTAAATGTAACTCTAAATCTTGCCCTCATTAAAAATGTGCAGATCTATGAATATGCAGATAGGCCCGCCCACCTCCCTGCCTGCCGGTGCAGCGGCGTGTAACCAGAGCTCGGTTCACACAACCAGGAAGTCCCGTCCCGCCACCATTCTGAATATTGTGCTGTATTTCATCATCTAACCATGAAAAAAAAAATCACTGAGGTGTGAAAAGACCTCTCTACTGACAAACTTTGACCAGATACAAGTCAGTAGAGTCAAGGAAACAGAAGAAAAACATTTTTGAGAGGAGGGTATAGGAGGATATATGCCCTGTTGGGAAGTGGGGACCTGCACATCACCATGTTGGTCAACTGGTCGGTTGGCAGTCAGGTCCAGAGGGTCATATCACAAAATCTGTTTGGTGGATCGTCATGAAATTATGTAACAAGGTTCATGTCCCAGATAAAAAAACAAAACAAAACAACAAAAAAAAAACAATCCTTTTGTAGCACAATTAAAACTGCTTTAGGTTAAAAGCTCAGGTCAAAAATGCAAATGACACTGGCACAAATTGATAGATGCCCACTGGCAAGGCAAAGTGTGCTTAGGATTTTATGCGGCAAGAAAAACAAGATGATGCAGATCAATTTGTTTTGGTTCTCTTGGGCTATTTTGAGGAGCCCAATTAAAAAAAAAAGCATCATTAAAATGTACCGTTCTTGTTCAGTCATGTTTTCACAGGGATTATATAACGAGGGGCAAAGAGCAGTCATTCAGCCAGAACGGACAAGGCACTTGGGTAAAAGGAGATCAAAATCCATCGCTGTTTAGATCTCAGAAAGAGAAACAGAGACAGAAAAAGAAGAAAAAGGAGGTATATGGTACACAGGAAGGTCTTTGATCTTCATAGGCAAAGATCAGGCTTTATGAATGAATCCAACTGTTGTCCATTAATTATAAGTGGAAAAAAGCCAAATATCATCCAGTATGGTGCTGCAAAGCTTCAACCGAGCTATATATTACTCCAGCAACAGGAGGAGGAGTTGAGACACGGCTGTTTTTAGTGAGTTTACTCAGCTCTGTAGCGGCTGGACTTTTATCCA
>OMLB01044742.1:0-12624 GCA_900302555.1 Myripristis jacobus | reverse complement strand
GCAGTCCGACACCATTAGGCTACAAGATTTCTCACATAGCTCATGCCACATTGTGCTCTGCTCTGATGATATTGTATTATTCTATTAACTTGCCCTTTTGCTAAGATCATATTCTCATCCAGGGTTGCAGGCAAATGGGGTTGTATTATATATAGCAGGTGTGAAGGATATTCTGTTTGCTGCAGTGGAAATCTGAGGAGAAAAGCACCAACCTTCTCACTATTACCTTTGAACAAACTGCCTACAGGACAAACTGTAGATCGAAGGACTCTGTAGACACAGCAGCCCCCGCTTTGCATGTGAAATCTAGTTGTGGTGTTTAAAAAATAAATAAATAAATACATGAAAAAGACAAGAGGGAGAATTTTAATGTCCATGAATTATTTGGGTTGTTCGCTACCTCACAGTCAGCTATAGTGTTGAGTCAGGATACTTCTGGTAGGATGCTGTAAAGCTATGGTAGGCATGTTGCATAACTGTACAACCAAGGAAAAAAAATTCAGGTAATGACGGTGGTAACTAGGTTTAAAAAGTGATTAATTTAAAGGTGCAGTTTGCTTTTTTGTCTTCAAAGGGTCTTCATTGTTGGTCCAATGATAAACACCACGTAAACTCAACCCTCAGTGCTTTTTCCACATTTTTTTGAGTATAAACAGTCTGACTCTTGGCAAGTTTGCATTGTACACCTCTAAAAGGTACAAGAACAGCTTTCAGCCATTTATATTAAGGCAAATAAACTTTAATTACAAGCTCACCATTAGAGTATATGGATTGGTGTGGTATCCTACGCAGTGAGGGAACCACTTGATGTTTCCTTAAAATTTACCCACTTCAAGGAACCTAACTAGTAACCTATGTGTTGTATCGCTCCCATAGCAAGTGGCCATGTTTCGTAAACATTGAAATCTCGCTAGAAAGCATCTTTGTAAATGACTTAATGACATTTTTAGCCATAAAAGATATGTCAGAGGTAAACATGTTGTATTTATTGTCAGAATGTGTTCAATGGGAAGAGACAAAATATTGATTTAAATACTGGCATATGCAGTCTTGTAGGACTAATTATGGGGTCCTGTGCCTTCTCTCTGTCTGCGTCCTCTCCATCCTCATGGTGGTGGGTCGAGCCCTGCCCCTCCATGCCAGAGGGTCCTCTGCTCACCTGGCTTGCATGTGCCTGGTGGGCGGGGCCACCTGCAGCACCTGGGCCCGGAGCTCCCAGGTGTTAAAACAGGAAGTTCCCAGTTTATTATGGGAACTCTCCCCATCTGAGCTTTTTGTTTGGCGTCATCTTTGGTTTGTAATATCACACATGCAACACACACATCACTGACTGCACTGACTTTATCACACCACACAAAGTCTTATTTTCTTAATTATATTCATTAATAAATGCAAGGTGTTACTCCGACATTTATTGTATGCCTCGCCTCCTTTGTCATGGCGTATCGAGCCGGGCTGTGACAATTTGGGGGCTCGTCCGGGACTTGAACCAGAAACCTCTCGCGCCCAAAGCGACAATCCTAAAGTGAAAGTCTAAAGACAAAACTTTAACAGCATGGTTGTCACCTTGTCCTCCTCACTGTTTCCTCTCCAGTATGGCATCAAAAAGCGCGAGGTGGCGGAGGCAGAGGCAGCGGCTGCCATGGAGGAGCCGTCAGAGGGCAGCTTGACTCGACCCAAGAAGGCGGTGCCGGCCGGCTGCGGTGACGAGGAGGAGGAGGAGGAAAGCATCATGGACACGGTGATGAAGTACCTGCCGGGCCCTCTGCAAGACATGCTGAAGAAGTAGGCTGGCTGGCTAGCTGGCTAATGCTAACATTATCTATCTTAGCTAACATAGACTACATTCACAATGTTGGCTTAAATCAGGTGGTTTTTCCCATCCATTTGACAAGACGTGGACTTCTGTTTTGCTTTTTGAAGCATGTAAAATAAAGAGAAATCTGGTCCATTCTGTCAAATAGGTGGAAAACGACTCTGATGTGAGCTAGCAGTGTGAATCGTAGCCATAAGTTAAGCTAGGCAAACCCAACGGCCAGGTGAATGTTAGCTTGGCTAATGTTAATGTTAGCGAGGTTATGCTAATGAAGCTAACTAGCGAGCAGAGGGGCTAGACGGTTTGACCCTCCGGACCGAGAGGTTTTAGATCAACTCCCTTTTTTTCTCTCCTCTGTGCGACGGCTGCGAAAAATTTCCCGCAGCGCTGAAAAAAAAAACAATCTCCTCGTCCACTACGCTTTTCACTCAATTTATTTGTAAATAAATCAACGAATAAACACATAAATAGAAAGCTCCGAGTCGGGCAATCAATCATGTAATAATCAGTAATAACGAAATAATCATACTAACTGTGTGTCTGTCTCTAAAATAGGAAATATGTGATATCTCGATAAGCCATATTTTAAAAAGGAAATCTGAAGACTTATTGTGTGCTATTAAAGCTACTGTTCTGTTCATCCACGTCTGAAATTCATGTCAAAACTTTTTGCACACGGTGTTGCACATCATCTCTGTCCGACCTCATGTGAATCCCCCGCCAAACATCCCCACCCGTTCGCCATGAAAACCCTGAAACATTCACGTGACGTAGTCGTTAGTAAAATTTTCTATTTCCCCGTTCAGTGTGTCCGACCTCCTCCTTTCGTCTTGCATGCCATTTGTCTGGTCAGATTTGTTGTGTGAATATGTACGACCCCCCCCTTCCTCCTCCCCTCTTTTTCTCCTCTTCTATATCACGCAAAAATATTAAGGCAATAACTCTTAATTTTGAATGTGGTTTCATTATCATGTTGATATAATAGCAGTTAATAAAAATAATGACTATGTATGCATTCAGGTATTTTAATTTTCATATTTGCAGGGGTTTCTTTTTTTTTGTTTATTTGTTTTCGTTTGTTTGTTGTGATTTTCTTTCTTTTGATGAAGAATGACTGAGTAGCAGTCCAGTTACAACTCTTAGCTTTCAGCCATAAAAACCGGAATTCAACAATATTACTGTCACCATCAGGATCTATAGAATAATAAATAAATAAATAAAAAGAAATATGTAATCATTTATAAGCTGTTATGGAAGCAGTATTGACTTTAAAGAGGACAAGAGGTCTAGATTTTGCATCATTTGTTGTGTGAGAGAGAACAATAACCCCCCACCTCTTAAGTGAATACTGCAGTTTGGCTACCGATCAATGATTTCCTTACGGAGAAAAGAGAGGATGTGAAGCGACGCCTGATGCAGTTTTAATCATCGCTGGTTTTAGACATGAGAATGAGCCGCTGGTGAAGTGGCACCGGAATGCCATGATGAGCAATAAAGGATTATCATGTATGTTTCTGCCTGAGATTCAATAAAAACTTTAAAACTTGTTCACAAACATAAAAAAAATGCCTCGTCTTCTTTTGGTCAGACTGGCTGCAGGGAGTTAAGAAAGATCGCTTTTATGCCTTTTTCAGCCATAAAAAGTTCCGGTTCTCAGACCGGTTTGATTCAAGATTCTTGGAACCAAAGTGTAAACCGATCGGTTTTAATGTTATTTTTTTTATTTGCAGATGTAAATGCAAGTGGACGCAAGTTTTCTTGGGAGTAGAACAATACACAACCGCTTGGTTCTCACTAGAGAACGACTGTTTTCTGATTCCAGCTAAGAAAGAACTTTTTCATTCAGGAACCAATCTGTATGTGGTGAAAAAGCAAAGAACGGTTCAAAATTTGGTGCACAAACCAGAAGAGAAGCAGTTCTTTTTTTTGGGTGGAAAAGGCATATGAGATGGGGAGGTGAAGGGCAGCCAGAAAGAGAGACAGACAGAAAAGGAGAAAGAAAGAAAGAGATGTAAAGAGGATGAAGAGTTTGACATCCATTGCCAGCACTTTGGACAACTCGCTGTCGACCTGCTCTGTTAGTTTATTCTGTGAAAAGTGTTGGGACATTAAAACTAAACATCACTTCAAACATCACTAAATGTGCTGTCTTATTTAAGAGATGAAGGCAGTGGAGTTGAATAGTTTTATTAGACTTCCCTTTATAGCTTTTGATATGGCTGATCACAATCTTTTTTATGAAACTGAAAGCCTTGGGTTTAAAGAACTTTGATTAATTGGGTTTTAGTGACGTTGTGTGTAACACATGCATGGAGAAACATAATTTCCTTTTTACGTTGCACTAATGTTTTGAAAGATACAAGTTCACTTGATGTTTTGGTTGATGCCTCTGCTTCACAGACATCACACAAAGAAAAAAAATCTTTTTACCATCGACAGATAGCGAAATGGAAATGAGTTATCTTTTTAAGTGGGAATGCAGTGGAGATTCAGTTTGGAATCAAGAAAAACCCATGACTTAATTCAATAACACAAACTATATTGACTATTTAGGATGCACAGGTGATAAAAATCTCTGTCTTAAGTATGCCACAGACAATAAGATCAATCAGAGAATTACTTAGGCAAAAATCAAATTAGTTAGCCAACCACTGAATAATCTGTGCTGCAGCGTCTTGAGGTGAGTGGACTGATTGTGCAGGACTGAGCCTTGTGGATCAGTGGATCCCAACAGTGGCCCTCTGCAGTGGATCCCAACAGGGGCCACAGTGGTTCTTAGTCATTAATTCACTGTCCAACTTAAGAGCCAATTCTGCAATATGAAAAGTGCAGTAATCCACAAAACTTTCACACACTGTTAACCCTCAGGAAGGTCAGTGGGATTCTCTTCATTTCTTTCCAAAAATATTTAAATATCCCGCCTCTGGCCCATGAGAATGCAATTTTAATTCACTGAAAATTGTAGAGTAAATGACTAAATGAATATATGTATTTTAACACTGTAAATTTCATTTTTTTTTTCATAGGCTAAAGTAAAGTTTGTTAAATTATCATCTAATTGTATTATTTCTATAGTATTTCTATAAATTTGTTTTCATATATTTATATATTTTTTATTTATTTTTTATTATTTTTTATACAGTTTTCAAATATGTAATTACTTTCCTTACTTTTCCCTTCCCCTACTTTTTCTTACTTTTGTACTACAAAAAAGAATTAAAAAAAAAAAGGTTTTATGTTTTTTTTTTATTTTACAAATGCCGTGCTGAGAATTGGTAGTTCAAAATAAAAGCGCTGTATTGGGCATACTGTATGTACTTAAAAAATAGTAATTTTCCCCCTTTTTTGACAAAATGGACTCTTGGATTGTGGCCCACTAATCGAGAAGAAGAAGACGAAGAAGAAGAAGAAGACAGTAGAGGGAGAGGAATACACACACACAGAGGGAGAGAGTGTGAGAGAGAGAGAGAGAGAGAGAGAGAGAGAGAGAGAGGGGATCCTTTCTAACTTAAGAGTTAATTCTTCTATTTGGCCACAGGGTGTCAGTATTGTACGTGATGTGTGAAAACACAGGGATTCGGGTTTTTAATGCAGATGCAGAGAACACACACAACCAGATGTAATCAAAATGGAAGAGCAAAGAAAGACATCACTGACATCATACTTTCAAACCTGATTTATCTCATAAACAAAAATTCAACCAAAAAAAGGGTGAACTATCTAACAAAACACAGAGTCAAGCAATCAAATAAACTAAGTCAGAACCACCGGACAGAGGAGAGGAGCACAGATCAGGATACAGAGAGACAGTTCAGGAGTGGCATTCCCCGAGTCGGTACCTTTCACACCACAATGCTTACATCCCACATCTTCTTAAAAACTGTTTTTCATTTCAGTAGCCTGGGTTGTAAAAGACACTTTTACTATCTTGTCCCTCTTTGACCCAAAACACTGAAACAAAGTTCAGCTGTTGCCACATGGGGACCCAACAGTGGCCTTGACATGACTCATCTTGGGTCCCAAATAACAGATTAAGAAACAGATTATGTTTTTAGTCAAAACATAGCGGCTAAAGAGATAAAAGGAGCCAGACGTTGGCTAAGAGTGTTCGGCTGATACTGAAAACCTAAAACGTCTCTTTACTGTTCTTACATCAATGTCTGTTTGAATACCAACATTTAACTACATATGGGTAAATCCTGTACCATTTTGCATCCCCAAACGTATTAAATTCTAAATAAAAGACCAATTTTTCACTACTTTACAAATGGTTACACCTTTCATGATCATATGTTGAGCAGTATCCGAGGCAATGATGAGCCAGAGACAAGGCAAAGATAATGACATTGTTAAATGGGTTACCAATCATTTAAAATGTCTTTTTTTTTTTTTAAACTTGCATATCAATGGTGGATGTTCACATCAAAGACCCATGGGTTGCAGGATCAGTTTGGCACACACTAGCTAGTCCAAAACAGATCGATTCCTCATTTATTTTAAACAGTTATGACAACCACAGCATGGTAAATAACAACTTACTTGCTTGTTATAGAAGAGAAAAAAAGACTCCCAACATAGAATGGAAGTGCAGAACAAATTCCCACGATGCTCTGCGAAATGTACAGCAGTGCTCCTCATTATCGCCAACACAATGTTAAGACACTGCAGCTGGTGCAGCCCTTCTTCACAGTCCTGATGCACTTACACAAGGCCATGAGAACAGCCGCAGTTTGGTGGCACAGCGTTACAGGTCGGTTTCACATACGTGACTTATTTGCCACCATTGATGGTTAACAACATTTCCACTGAGTTGGAGTGTGAGCTTAAAGAGCCAATCCAGGATAATAGAGAGGAGCGACACCTGTGTCATCAAGATCGCCCCACATTCAACACCGCTCTCAGTTTTGTTAATATCTACTCTTGATGCACTCTAAAGCCTGGATTGAAGCGTTAATCCGCTTTTGTGAAACCAGTCATGAAGACTCAGGGTACAACTATCTCATATTCAAATAGAAATTTCAGCTCCAGTAAAATAGCTGCAAACAAACACCATCAACAAAGCAGAGCTGGTTCAAGTTGTAATACAAATCCACTCAAATACTCACACATTTCTACTATTATTTTTCCTCTTTTGTGCTCTTATTGTGATTCTTCATGTGGGAAGAATGTATTGACTCTAACTAGAGAATGGTGTGGTTTAATGGATGCAGCAGAGCTCATAATACCTTTTCTCTTTTCCCTCATTTCTCTGCTGCACCCAAAACCTAGTCTGGATATGCGAAACTACCTACGTTGAATGGGTTTTGAGGAATGGCTTTGAATAGTTTTAGCGCTGTGTTCAAGACAAAAAGAAAGTGGGAAATTTCCTGCTTATGGATCGTAGAAATGCATTTGAACAGCCCTTCAACTCCTAATTCTCAGAAAGAAGTCTTTGACTCACTTCAAGATCAGTTAGTTCAGGTGGATGCTTGCGAAATTGTAAAGTCAAGTTGTTCTTTGTAACGTTACTACGCATGTTTCCTCATCTTCATTTGCTTTTCCAATGGGGGCACAAAAGCAATTCCAAAGAAACAAATGGAGCTTTCTTTCAGGCGACTATTTCATTCCCACCTCAGCGACGTAGTAATTTCCAAGTGGAAAGTTTCTCTTTTCCTGGTTGTCTTGAATGCAGCACAGCTAGAGGGCTGAGACGCTTATATCTCAAAACTTCTCTGGTAAAACTCTTTATTCTCCAGTGTTAGTCATCGAACATGCACAACAATTTAAATCATGCTAGAATTTGTCCAATCTCACGAGCTGAGTCACATTTTAATTCCAGAGTTGTCTTTTGTTTTTTGAGAATGGGGCTCACCTCATTTTGAATTAAATCTGCAGCGCATGTGAATACACATTTCATCACTGACTCATGAGTGAATAACAGCAGAGTTTTTGCAGTCGAGTGCTACAAACACTGTTCAGGCAGCGGCCGACCATCCAGCTGCTTCGCTGAGCTTTAGATGCAACAACTCTAGTTTCCAAAGTCTCATAAAATATCCTTGTCAATGGGTCAAACATGTAATAGTAACAGTGAATGGCAAATAGTGTAATAACAACAAAATACATGACCTGGTAGTTGATCAGTGGTGTAATTTATATACCAACTAAGTAATATTACATCAGTTGAAAAATATGCTTGAGCCCTTATAAAGTAATATTTGCTGGTTTCTGTGATAATATCATGCTGTCATCTGTTTATTACTTTAATAGGTTTTATTAGATTTTTGACCTGTTTAGAGCCACATGTTCATTACATTTTGTTGGTGATATTATGTTATTGCAAATGATGCGTTTGACTGGATTCTGACACCAACTCTTCCCCAGGTCTGTCACAAATAAATATATTCTGTAAGTAGCAGACAAGTCTCACAGTAGGCAAGCTTACATCTATCACTGACCAATCTATCTCTCACTTTATCTATGTATGCATGTAAGGACAGATAGTCACAACAAGATATTGTCTAGATTGAGGAGGAATTTGGCCGTCTCACACACACACACACACACACACACACTGGCAAGACTGGGTGCAAATCCGGCATCATCGTTATTCTCAGAGGCCTTTAATTTATCTGTAAAATTTGGATGGGATGACGGCTTTGGTGCTTAATTGGTTACAGATATCTTCTGGTGTGGGTCCATCTTGGAGCAAAATCAGAGGCAAAAACGCTGAGGGGATGACGGTAATGACAGCATCGACTCATTTACAGTAGAATGATAATAATTAGAATTCATTAAACCCAACAATAGAAACAGGGATTGCCAAAAGCAGCCCCTCTCCATTCCAACGGGCCCTCATTCAAAACCAGCCCTCCAGTCCCTACACTGTGGAACCAAGACAACCGTGGAGATATAGCAGGATGAGGGGGAGGAAAAAATGGCAAGTAAAAATGGCACAGTCCGGTTGGTGTCGTGAAGAAAGCTACAGCGATGGTTCTTCGACTTTTTTGCAGCTTGGGACCCAAGTTTGAGAAACTGCAGCATGCTGTGATTCCCAGTCTCACAAACAACCCATTATGCCACACATCCCTTAATTTAAAACACAAAGAATGAATACATGTCAACATACTGTATCGCCTTTGAATGCACTCAAACCTCAGACGGACACTGGTGATTAAAATCCCACCGGATCCTTTAAGAGCTACCAAACAAGAGTCTAGGGAGTAGAAAGTAGAAAGAAACTCAAGACATTTCCCATGAAGTCCCAACCATATAACCTGATGTGGTTGGAGAGGACGTGCAAGGACTTCTGGGTAGACCGTCGGAGGCTGGAGGGTGTAGGGCTGAAGAGGAAGACAAGACGGGGTTTGGGTAGACGGTGGGGTCGAAGAGGGAAGGAGGGTAACCCTGGTTTCTACACGTTTGTCCGACACTTGGGGAAGATGGGTCCTCCCTCAAGCCTTCTCTTTCTTACTGTGGATGGAGAGAGCAGTGGAGAGGAAGGAGAGAGAGAAAGAAGAAAAAGAAAGAGAGGGAGCAGGGAGCGGGAAGGAGGGAAAATGGGTGGAAGGGAAACAAATGAATTAGAAAAACAGATGGTAAAAGAGCAAAAATTTTAACAAAGAAACAATTGTGCTGCTTTAACTACTACTAGTGCTATTCCTGTCATTAATAGTAGTAATAATAACAATAATATTCATAATTATGATCAAAAATTAGATAGACAGAGATACTGACATTGAGAAAGTGGTACTGGTGCATTTATATAATCATAATCATCATAACCTTGAGCAGAGAGCAGAAGTTGGTTTGCAGGAAGCAAGAAGGAACTAGAAGGAGTGTGAAAAGGACAGCGACTGACAACATCAAAGTCAAGCCACTTCTCCTCCCAGTGGCGGTAAAAGATAACAGGCTTCAGCAAGCAGAGCTCCTGAAGGAAGAAAAACCTGCAAGGACGAACCAAAGACGCAGCAGAGAGTTCAGCTTGGAAGAGAGGAGGAGAGAACGGAGGTCAAGGAGGAAGCCCAGTGCACTCAGGCAGAGTCTCGAGGGGAATGGAGGGACATTTACAAGACAGAGAACTGGAAAAAAAAAGGGAAAAAAAGAACAGCAGAGGGGAAAGATGGGTATTTTTAGCTTTAAAGAGTAGAGGACAGGTGAGGGGAGGTGAGCGGCCTGAGCGCCCGCCTCAAGGAGAACTGGCAAGCAGAGACAGACAATGAACTGCAGCAAAGAAGATACAGATTAAAGAAGAGAAGTGCAGAATAACGAACGAAAAAAACAAGATAGATGGAGATAATGACTGTATCTGAAGCAAACATTGCAAAACTACAGATTACTGTTTCCTCAGAGTGATTTCGGCGATGTTCCAAAGCGAGGATTACTTTTCACTGTTTTAATTTCGTCTGTGTGAGAGAGAGTACAGGATATTCTTTTTTACATGGTGGACGTCTCGTTTTTAGAGGAAAACGTGTCCACTGGAGCGCAACGTGCAACCAGTTTTCCAGTTTTAAGAGTGAGCATGTCATAGAAATGCTGTGTCTGATCTCCGACACCGAGGGCAACACAGTTTGCCTCCTACAGCAGGAGTTCTTAAACCTTTCCAGCTCAGGACCTGGTGAGAACATGAACAAGAAAATGTTCTCATCACTGTCTCTTGTTAGAGCTGAAGAAAACCGACCAGCAGAGAGGAGCAGGGGATGCTGGCATGGCAGAGGTCAGGCATGAAAAAAGCGAGAGAGGTGATGACAGGTGTGTGCGTTGGAGGAGCTTGAGAAACACTCAAAAATGCAAGAGGAAGTGGAAAGCTCCAGCAGTCGGGACAAGAACCAGGAGGTGCTGGCAGGGGAGAGGCGAGGCTGAGCACTCAAACCGTGATGTGTCTGTGTTCTCATTTTTTCTTTTTTTACTTAGTCTTAGACTTGAACTTTTTCCCGAAGGCCCTCTCCAGCTCGGGGACAGACAGAGTGAGGGTGAAGGAACCGTCTGAATCGGACCGGATTACCCGGGCTACAAGATGACGAGGGGGAGGAAAAAAAGATGTTATGACACACACACACTCACACACTTTACTTCGAGTACATTCTTCTAGTACATTCACTTTAGTACAGGGGTCAATAAGTATTACACCCCTCTACCTTTTTAGTAGAGGGGTGTAATACTTATTGCTCTAATACATGCCACTCTGATATGAATACCTCACAGTTTAAAAGACATATAAGGACAATGGAAGACATAAAGACACATGACAACAGATACAACAGCACATACCTTAATGTTAAAACATGAGATTAAGATGGTACCGAAAAAACAGCTTTCTTAGTTTCTGTTTAAAATACTGACAGCACTTGGGACAAATGAGTTTTTGTACATGTTTTTATATATGTACCCTCTCCCCAAAGCTAACAGCTCCGACTTGATATGCATCTGCTTATGATGTTCTTATGATGCCTTATATTCCCTTACAGGCATCGCTCCAAGTAAGAGGTCATTTAGTCCCATTTTACTGCCGGAGTGCTGCATCCTGCTGCACCTCTGAGAGGAATCGTTTGGAGAAATCAAATATAGTTTCCGTTTTCTCATTAGGTGAAATATTAATCCATAGAACACATCCTAATCCTAAAATCATGTTAAATTTCTAACAACAATACCCATTTAACTCTGATTCTGTTGGGTTAACAATTAAAATCTAAAATCTAAAATCAAGTCCTAAGCCGTAACTAACCTATCCTCATGAAATACGTGAAATTCGCCTGTTCACATTTGAAAATTTACATTTCACATGTGAATTTCCCATTTTCACATGTGATTGGCGATACTCACCTGTGAACTGATATTTTCAGGTGAAAAGAAAATAACGTCACATGTGAACTAGACATTTCCACGTGTGATTTGCTATTTTCATGATTGATATTTTCAAGAGGTGAAAAGAAAGTTGCTCTCACAAAGTCATGTGGAATCAGCATTTTCACACGTGAAATTATTAAATCACATGTGGTTGTAGATCACGTGTGTTCCAAAACCTCATGTAGTTTATTTGGTGTGATGTCACATGGTATTTTTTCGTCAGGGTAACTGTAAAGCTTTCCCTAATCTACACTTAATCCTAACCTTAGTGCTTAAACCAAATCCTAATCTTGAACTAATGTGAAACCTTACCTTAATCTAACTAACACTGATTCTTACTTCAATCTTTGTTCCAAGCCCAATAATCCTCAACTAATTTTAAACTTTACCGTGTCTGCACCTAATCTTAATTCTAACCTTAATCCTTATCCCATATCTTAACTAGTCTTAAACATAAAGCTCTTCTGCACATAATATTTATCCTAATTCTCAGATAACTTTAACCCTGACCGTAATCTGGACCTAATCCTAATTCTAATCTTTATCTCTGAGGTGTAAACCTGAACTAACCTTTAACTTCACGCTATTTTACACCTAAACCTAACTCTAACCTTAATCCTATATCCAAGTCCTTATCTCCAACTAAATTTAAACTGTAGCCTAATCTACAGCTAATCTTAAAACTCATCGTAATCCTTAAATCACGCTCCTAATCCAGCACAACTACCCCACTTGTAGAAGTGAGGATCAGCCAAAATGAGCTCACTTCACAAAAATGTCCTCATTCCCAAGATCTCAAACTCAAACTTGCTCTAATAAGGGTAGAAGTATGAGAACACACACACACACACACACACACACACACACACACACACACACACACACACACACACACACACTTGTTTATCAAATCCTCCTTTTGAAGCACAAATCACACACTTGTTTGCCGTCACATTAGAGGTCAAGAAGCAAACAGAGTCCAGTGA
>OMLB01044725.1:6157-21957 GCA_900302555.1 Myripristis jacobus | reverse complement strand
TCCCGCCGGCCTGCCATGTTTGGGACTGGCACATTAAACAGCCTGAGTTCATTTGAGTCCATAACAAACACTGTGGGACAGGAGCAGGTCACAGCTCGGAGGTGATGAGGCGTTTTAGGCCTCGCTGCTCTGACACTTGCCGTTGCGCTGAGGTTTGTGCCGGCGATGCCTCTTCCAGGCATCCGACCAGATCTCCAAGGATTATGTGCAAAACAAAACACTGAAATTCAATGAGTCTTCTATAATCTTTGACCCTGCCTTACCCCTCCCTGCACCCACCCCTTCCTACTTTTCCTGGAAACATTACAGTACCTGCAATTGTCTTTGACAGCAAATCATAAACAAGGGCACAGCGATTACCGTCTCTGTAACTGGGTTATAGCGCAGATATATTGGCAGTTCAATTGACTAATGTGACTCTGGCAGCATATAAAAGCATATCAGGGGGCTTTATGAGCCCAAATCTAAACAGATGGCCTATTGATTAAACTTTCATGTAAATACGCACAATGGAAGCCTCAAGGTCATTCCGAAGACAAATTCCAAAGCCATAAAATGCCTGAGGAAAATTTAGAAGGCAAAGTCTGAGTTTGTATTTGTATCTGTTGGCGTGCATTTCTAAAAAAGCCCAAGACTGAGTATGTTGTAAGAAGAAAGTAGTTTTGTGCAGGCTACCTTGAGATTTGAGATGTTGAGATATATTTATTTATAAGTAAAATTGTGTATCAATGAACATGTCGAGCCATTGTTAATGTGCCAGATTTAGCTTATAGGTTCATTTTCATCAAGACTGGACAGCTTCAATCAAGGGTACCAACATAAAATACAGGATGCAAGTAGAAATAATGTTTAGCTCCATGACACAGGTAAGTACGCTTCTAGCAAAATATGAAGCACATGCTAAAAGATATACATAAAGTCAGCAAAACTGAAGCTAGTCATCAAATATTTGAATATTCACACAACCATAAAACTTTACAACATAGACACAGATCATTATTTTAGGGTGGGAAAACACGATTGATTATCCAAAAGCCGTCTTTTAAAATTTTTTGTGAGCGAGGCGGGAGCTGACAGGTCCTTTAACTTCATGAGATTTACTGACCTTCAGCAAATCTGACCATCAGACCACGAGAGTCCATGTGGAAGTAAACTGTGACACAGCTCTGGGTGACACTGCAAATATTGCATGAGAATGTGAACCACACACACACACACACACACACGCACACACACATTACCCTGTGCAATGCCACGGTCTTGCGTGAGGGCACAGTGTTAAGATTGATTGCGAAACCTAATGGGCATGTCTGTGCATAATAATAGTGAAGCAAACAGAGCATGTGTGTCCATGTGTGTGTGTGTGCCTGTGTTTGTGTGTGTGTGTGGTGTCATGGCCGCTCCTCCCTGTCCTGCACCACGTACCTGGTGTCAACAGGATGACGGAGGTGACGATCAGCGAGCAGATGACCAGAATGACAAGAAGGGCGATCGCTATTCCCTTCCAGTTCCTCTGCGGTGGGTTACTCCCCACCAGCTCCTACAGAGAGAGAGAGAGAGAGAGAGAGAGAACGAGAGAGACACAGTTAGAAACAGTGAAAAGACTATCGCAGGAGGGAGCTGAATGAAAGTACAAATTACAAAGAGGTATGACAAAAAAATGAAAGTAAAATTGAAGAGAGCAAAGCGTGGGAGGTAAGAGAGAAGCGAGCGAGAGGGAAACAATAAGTATCCAACAATACAAAATAGACTTCAAATGGGGATGAAATGCAATGGGGGGGTGAAGAGGGGGGGAGAAAATGAATAGAAGGAAGTGTGGATGGCAAACTCATTGAAAGAAAAGACGGGGGTGTCAGTCAAGGACGAACGTGAGTCAGACTAGCAGCCTCGCAGCTCTCAAGGAGACACGCCAGCAGCAGCAGGAGGAGGGGGAGAATTCTTAATGAGCCAAGCATCAGTGGCCATCACCCGCAAATGAATGTGACAGATAAAAATGGAGCCCATGACACGTTTGCGAACTGCACGCTTGACAACAACGCTGAGAGGCTTTGGGGTTAGAAAAGCGAGCGCGAGTTACTGTATGAGTGACTGACAAACCCCGGGTGCCGCTGAATTATCGCATTTTAACACGGTTTTATGTGAAATCACAATACACACGGCAACAGACGCAGCATTACTGCAGAATATAAAATGGGAACAATGTAAACATGGATGAGTCTGTGCAATGGTAATCAGGCAGTCGTCTGATGAAGGGCGACATGCCAGGTTCAGGTTCAGTGTCAATGCAAATGAGCAAAAATATTCACAATATGACATTATATGACGCTAAAAAAAACATCATATGAACAAACTGGAAACTTTTGTAAACTTGACATTTTACATACAGTATTTAGATGCAATTTGAGGTGACTATTATGTACAAATTGTACTTTTACCCAGGTTTTCATTTTTGGTGTGAGACATTCTTGCTCCGAAACATTTTCCGGGACAGTTTTGCATGTCACCTTCATCTCCAGGACAGACAATCACGGCCTCTTTTCATACCGTGATTGCAACGCAAAGGGTGAAACAAACATTTGAGCGCATAAACCGCCGGGAGAAATCAAAGTGCTGCACGGCCTGCTGTGAGACTTTCAAGACAAAGCAGCTCTGGGAATTTTCCACCTCAGCTCCGACTGGTCTGGCACACACGCAGACAACCAGTGCCAAAACCACCACCAAGAAACACTCTGCCGAAAGGGTCCAAAGCCCAAACTATTAGTGAAGGATTAATAAGTTTTTAATTAGTTTATAGAGGATAAAAAGAGCATAGCGGAGCATGTGCTTTGGGGAACTGTGGCTGGCGTATTAATGAATACACACTAAGGCTTTAATGAAGCCGAATGTGTGATCTATGGAGCAAACCTTTTAGTGACCTTGTTCCCACCTTACCTGAAAGGAGCCACAGACATCATTAGCCAGCAGATAAGAGCAACTATTTACCAGACTGCCCATTACCCACATTTATTAAAATAAAGACCTGGTAGTTAGCCATGTACCCACACTGCAGAGTCCTGATAGTCAGGAGGTGGGACTCTTTGCCAGAGGTGGGGAAAGAGAAAAGCAGAAAAGCAGGAAAGCCAGAATCAAGAAGAGCGTCAGAAAACAGAAATAATGTTGACAACACGGCAAACCAACAGCACTCTGCTACTTTTAATTTTGCTTTGCGGGTGATGTAGCTACTCTGTTTCTAAATTTTGACTGCTAAAATACATACAGTCCAATACATAGACAGACAGATTAATTCACTCATCATCTTTTTATGAGATTACTTGAGGATAATAGATCAACCTAAAAAAAATGGATTTTACAGATTTAGAGATTTAGATGACAGGCCATTCACTGTAAGCAAGTGGGATTCACTGAGATAATGATGCAGACTGAGGAGGATAAATAGATTAGCATAATGTTTAGGACTAAGAACTTTACATAATGCAAATTTTATTAAAAAAAAAAAAAAAAGAGGACCAACTAGGACCACCTACACATTCCTGTCTATACTGAATGCACAGACAGCATACACAAACACGCACCGCCTCGCAATAAACAACACATTTTTAGCAGAAGAATAACCTCTTGGGAGGGAATTTAGAGGAGTTTACCCGATCGCGAGTTTACCAGAAACAAGTGGAAACACAAAAAAGACCGAGTCTGAGTTAGGATAAGTCAGGCGTCTTTCATTTATCAATTAAGACTCAGCCCTGAGTCACCGTCTCTGTGGGTCTTAGATCACACCGAGGAACGACCGAGCGTCTGATGTGACAGAGCTGGTGGATTATAATGTAAATAGCCTGGGGGCCAGCTCCTGCGAGATACACAGATCTCTAACCATATACAACAGACACCCTCAGTCCTGGGATTACTTGAGCTGATTTCGGTTTGGTTCGGGTGGGTTCAGTTCAGAGATGCGCTGATTAAACACAGCGATCTGGGGATGATCTGACGGTATACAATGTGAAATGTTTTTAGCTTTATGTTGTTTTTTTTTGCGCCGTGCCGAGCCATCCCTCTGGAATAGTGTCCCTTTTTTTTTCCCCGCAGAAATGAAAATCCTACTGGAGCATTTATGACAGTGGCAGGCAGCCCACAGATGATTGTTGTTATAGATACAGTACGTGACTACACGGAGGCGTGAGTGGGATTTACAGTATGGAAAACGGAGGGGGGAAAAAAAATGCTCTATAGAGAGTGGCTGCTTGCATGCGATGGGATACAGAGGGAGCAGCGAGCTTCATAATCTATGTAATGCACGATCAAAAAGAGAATGCAAATCTTTATGCAATGTTTAACTATGACTGAGCGTTTCATGCCAAATGGCTCTATAGACAGTGCAATCCAAAACTGGGCATCATTCCCTTGCAGTGTCTTTAGTGAGAGGCTAAATTTGACAAACTCATCTGTGTGCATGTGTTTTGTGTGTGTGTGTGTGTGTGCAGAGGGGCAGCCTGATAGCCTCAATAGGTCTCTGGAAGCTATCAACAAATACAACACTTGCTGGCCTGGCAACAAAATGTCTTTCGCTGTGTGTTAAGCCTGAGAGTGGAGCACAAACAATCTCGAGAAGATAAAATGAGCCGCCCGTTTGAACGTCCGTGCAATTTTGTTCCATTACCTGGGAAATAAGATTCAACACAGCTGCTCAGTGGAGTATTAAACAGCGTGTTTAAGGCCAACAACTCATTTATGTATGAAGAATCGCCAGCTTTGGTTTCACTTATTCTTTGTAAATGTGGGGGAAGGAAACATTATCATACAAAATGAAGCACAGCGTTGTGTGTAAATGGACAAGATACAGGACAACCTCCCTAAAATAACTATATAGAAATAAATATATCAATATATAAAACAAACATCCATCCTAACAAGCCATTCGCTCTCAAAGTCATCTTGTTTTTCGTCAAACAAGTAAAGAAATCTACCAGTTGGATGAGATAATCCCACTTGTTTCCAATACAGTTTCACTTCTTTCAGGCATTTTTCAGGCAACAAGAATAAATATGGTTAAACAAGGCAGAATGCAACAGAGCAGCCCAATAGGATCAAGAATGTGACACTTGATTCAGAAAATTATAGAAATAAGTTGATTAGCATTGGAAAGAAGAGGGATTAGCTCACGTCATTGGCAGATTTTTGCACTGAGGATTCCAACACTGAATACGAGGCTAAATTACTTGTTAACATGGAGATTTGCTGCAGCGTGCCTGGACTGTGATGATAATTAAGACGGCTGACATGCACGATCTTGGACTTATTGGCGTTTTTGTTCATCTGATGTGCCTTTAATGTGCCTATATGTTCAAATTGCCTCTCGGAAAACAGGAAGGTTTTCTAAGTCTAAGTCTGCTGATGCAAATGTCAACAAGGAATTTGTACTTAACATGATGCTCTATCACATCCAAAAAGAGCTCAGCAAAAAAGATGGTACAAAATTAATTCTGCCAGATTCTCTTCTAAAATTATCATTCGCTTACACAGGAAATTGTTTTCTTCTTCACTGGCGTTCCTTGTGTAGACAATGTAACGGGCCCTACATACAACAGTCAATATTTATTTATTATTATTTTTTTTTTATACCCAAAATGGCATTTATTTTTAAAATTGAACTCCACAGAACTACAATTATCTTCATGCAAGTGTGACATTTGTGCAAACACGGGTATTATGCATGACACTGATGACCTTTAGTATTACATATGCTGTATATATAAATATATCATCAACCTGCTGCTTTTGCCGAAATTAATCTCTTTGTGACTGAAAGCTTGGCCTAATAAGGAGCACTGGAATAAATGACCGTGCAGCTTGCTGAAGTCTTTCTTTCTCTCTACTGGACTTTTGTTTTTGATTACTTAAAGAACCTCAGCGAAGAAAGTCGTGTGTGCAGTAGTTTCCCGTCAGAAGTCTCTAGCAATTGAAAATGGCTCTCTCAAGTTCGGGCTACCAAGCAGCCCAACATCCGGTATATGCTGAAACTCTTCAAGATCTATTGCACTCTTACAATGACTAAATCGTCAATGTCAAATTCTGCCATTTGCTGCTGTCACTGCATTTCCATATAGATCAGCTTCTCTGTGGGAACATATTGACACTGGAAAGCATCCAGAAAAAAAAAAAAAATCCTCTTAAGCTGCCTCTCATGAAACGGAGTGAACAGCGCTCTTGTGAGGATCCATACCTCACACGGCGTGAGGGACACTGATTATGAAACCTCAAACGATCCTCCCAAATAAAGGAAGCTCTCTCAGTACGTTCGCCCGTGGAGGACGAATCCCTGCCAACATGTGACACTTCCTCTTCTGCCGCAGAGCTCAAAGAAAAATAAAGGTAATCACTTATTCAGTATGGATGAGGCTGCAGGCATGGGCTGAAAACCTTGCCTCACCTTCCCGATCATGCCTCTGTGATCTGTAATTATAATAATGATTGGACTAATTACCTAGACCTTATGTGCCGGAGTAATGAAGAGGTGATTACAAGTGACTACGGCAGCGGAGAGGAGATGAGGTCGAAAAAGAGCACCAAGGAGACAGACGTAAGAGATTGCAAGCACAGTGAATAAATAATAGTTGGGAGACTGAAGCAAGGCTCTTTCAAAGAATGGCCTGAAGCGTGAGCACAACATGAAAGAGCAAAAGAGAAAAAGCACAAGAAAAGAAACAAAGTACAGGACACTTTAGATGAGTCCGGGGCCAGACACAAACACGATCCAGGTGCTTCTTTTGTCATCAGTAATGCAGCAGGATCACTTTTCAATCTGCAGAGCCCTCGAACATGCACACTAAAATCAAGTTGGCTGTGAGTGTAAAGTCCAACACTATGCATCATGCACTGTTTTATGGCACCCGAGGCACACGATTCTGACATAGCCATCTTAACACCGATCCAGGCCGACCATTCCCATCAGCGGCTTACATTTTGGTTATGAAGACATCAGTCAAAATGTTGAATGAATCTGTTGTTTAACTCCACGATTACAGCATTTCAACACTTGTCTGTGTCGCTGCCTGTGATGTTGTGGACTGTCCACTGTGCCCTGCGATATGAAGCATTGTTTATGTGGTAAAAATGTGCTCACACTGGTTTTCCTCGACTTTTAAAAAAATAATCTCTGACTGGGATTCTGTAGTAGTATGCAGTAATTTATTCAGTTTGGGAAGTGGGCAGTGGAATCGATTGGGGGCTGAGGAAGTTCTACTGAAAAAGAATACCTCAGATCAGCTCATAAAAAAGAAATTTATAAATTTATGTGAGGTAGTTCTTCTTTTTTTTTAAATCTGTTCTTAAGCTGACACAATGCCAATGTCCACACCTATTACAGTTTATTTAACACTTGAGATAGTTTTGACCAGTGGATGTAGAGTCCTGTCAGCTCTGTGACTTAACAAACAACTCTCCAGTCAATGCTTGTCAACCCAAATTGATTGGAAAATCACTGAATACTTGCACTTATTAAACGTCAGTTCTGGTTATTTTCGACAGGGGCCCTATTTCCTGTTTTTGACATCATGCTGGTCAGCTCTGATCAAACTTTCATCACTTACTTCACGGTAAACTTTGCAGAGAGCTCCTCTCTAATGCAATCTAATGAGGGCGGACAACAGGAACTTTAACAGCTGAAGCCTGAAAAATGATGAAAGCACCTACTGTAGCTCCACAGTGAAGTAACTGGTGTAATTTTCATCAGCATCAATAAAAACAATGGCAAAAAACAGGTTTAAAATAATCACAATTACAATTACAATTCGCAATTGGCAGACGCTTTTATCCAAAGCGACGAACATATGAGATTTTTATATACCGCAAGCAAAGATCTATTCAGGAGAGTACAACGACATCAAAGTGCCATAAAGCTCTGGTTCTGGTCCAAAGGACATAGGAGCTACAAGGCAGCGCTGGGAGGTAATGTATAGAGTGCATAAAGTGCATAGAGGTAATAAGGCAGCGGTTGTAAAATAACCAGAATTATCATTTCACACTGATTTTTCTTCCCTACAGATACGGTATGTTGAAACATGTTTAACATAATCTGAAATAATGTTGACAAAGAAACATTTAAATGATAGAGCATATGCGTATAACAGTCTTGTTGACCCCACGGAGATGAAAGAAAAAGTGTTAAGATTACGATAAGGAGCAGGCTGCGAGAGATGCCCTCCAGCACGGGGTTACTGTGAGAGACATGCTCCTCTCCAGGATGCTGAATTCGATTTGAAGGCTTGGCCCCATCTTCCGTCGGTGCCATGACTCTCAGTGAACTGCCAATGGCTAACGTACTTTTCCTAGGTGTACACTGCACATGTATGCGTGTATTCCCCCCCGAGGACCAAACGGTTAATGCCTCAGGGCTCCACCATTATTAAGAGCAAAGGGATTTCAATTATTCTGATTTCCAGCGAAGACACTACAGCTATAGTAGGGTAGCATGATCTGAGAGTCCATGTGTGGCTGTGTGTTCTGTGCTTTCATGCGTACTTGTATCTGCTTAATTATACAATATGGAAATTGAATCGTGGCACCCAAAATACCAGATTATCCTTGGGCATGCATATTAATTCACTGATAGCATAATGAGGAAGCTCATCACTGGGCTACTGTAAACACACTGAAAACACGGTGCTGTATAGACCATTTCTAAGCCGCTAGCCATTAGGGAGGTGATGTGAATGAGGGTGAGGAGGGATGAGGTGGTAGAATAGTTCACCCGAAACGCAAAAAATCCCATTTACCCTGAGTACAGTTGGCCCATTGTATAGTTTCTGTGTGATTTGACGATGCTTCACTGTCTTCCACCACCCAAATACAATGAGGTTGGATGGGTTATTTGTCAAAAAATTACACGTGAAACACTCAACAGCAACAGCTCTTTCCAAATATGATAACATGGACACCTGACGTAATCCTGAGGAGTCTTCTTGGGAACTATTTCCTGCTGAGGAACACCATCAAGCCGCATCTATCCGCCCTGAAATCACATTCCTTGGCGGGCGGATAGACTTTTGGGCGAACCGTTCCTTTAGGACATCGTGCAGATCGGACGTTGCGACGAGAGAAAGTCAATGAGACACTCTTGAAGGATCTATGGCTCCGATGAAATAGCAGCTCTGAACGGCGCAGGGCGGGAGGATTGATAACGGCTCAGAGATTACAGCACGCTGATATCAGCACGTGCTGCCGCGGGAATCAAAACGCGCGACGGCGACGGGATCTAACGAGCCACTCGGTAAACTCCGCAGGGCACGCACATTTACGTTGTAAGCTCTTTGGCTGATTAGTGTTTTGCTGGATGATGCTTCACCAAGACACAGCGGCTGACAGACACCAGTTGACAGCTGAAGTAATTAAAGCTGTGACATCACCTCTAGGGCTGTAATGATTCAGTCATACAGATCCTATCCATCAACTGTATTGATCTGCTAAATGCACTTAGTGGAAGAAACTGCTCGGATCTTGGCCCAAATAATGTAAAACTCTTTGAATTGAATCATTTGTGACTCTTTAAGAAATAAAGACCTACTGTTGACTTGATCTAACAGAACCAAATAAACTGAAACTTTTTTGTTAATGAAAAAAATGATGTTTAAGGCATTCTGATGTCTATTTTTTTTTTATTTCACGAGCTTATTAAAACTTATATAAAGGTTATTCTCATCTCACATTATTGTAGGTTCATTTAATCAATATCAAATTTTAGCAAGAAGTGCTGAATCAAACCGTTGACTCCAGTTGTGGTTTATAAACTCCTTTTGAACTGAACTGTTTCAAAACATTGAACCTTCGAGAGTCTTATACCGAACCAGCAACTACACTGAGAACTGCACTGAATCTCTGTTCAATCAAACATTCACAACTCTACTTATCTCTGAACATGAATGCAAATCATTACATAATTATAAATCTGCCTTTCGGGCATGACCATAGGTAACTGCAATTGCTGAGACATACATTTACTACAGTTTACGCATTTAGTTGATACTTTCCTCCAGAAAAAACTTTAAGTGAGTGAGCAGCTTGGGCCTAAATGGTGCTTTGACAAGACGTGTCTGTTGATGGACCAATATTACAATTTTAAAGGGACACTCCTTGATATTCTTTTAGATCGTCCCTATGTTTGAATACAAAAACATGCTTTTGAGCTCAAGAACAAGCACCCCTCTTGGCTGTCTTTGCTCTTCCTACCCTTTTACAGTACTTTGTTTGGGTAGGAAGATTCTGGGAGTGCTTCTGTTCTCTATGATCAAAATCGAGGAACGTGCATTTAAAGGGGCTGTAAAGCAAAACTCTTCCTAAAACAATGACAATCTCAATCATCATGAGTATCGCCTGTGCTGCTTCCAGTGATTTCAAACATGCACAGTTTGCAATTAACTCTGTGATATTACCTGAAAAAATGGGAGTAACAACTAGTCAGAGACTACTGGCACAACCAGTCCAATCCTGCAGCACATGAGAGACTAATTGTGATCAGCGGACATAATCTTATATCACTTTCTGAGATGAACTGTTTCATTTATGTGCTGCTATCAGTCTCTTTCAGCGACTAAGGAATTACGAAAACACTGTTAAGTCTCTGGCACGGCTTAATTTCTGTAAACGCCAACAGTGTAAAAGTCACATTCTCACCACAGAACAAGTAAGCTCATTAGAGCAGGGACACACATGTCTAGTGAAGAGACTATATATCACTGCACACTGATGCCGCTTTGTCACTTGCTTATTTTGGATTGAGAACAACATTTGTGGTGACAACAATTGCTCACCGTCCTCACTGTCCTCCATCTCTGACGGTTTTCCAAAACAAACCCCAACAGACGCATGATGACTTTGTGCCATGGGACGGTAAAATCCAACTCAATGCACACTGAAAGGGGATCAAATCTGTGACTTTGGCTGAGTTTGAGAATAATGACACCAAACTTTGAGGCATCTAGCTACCTCTGATGCTCTGCTGTGAGGCAACCACATGATGATCGTCCAAAGCTGACCATAAGTAGTTCAATCACAGTTTTGTATCTTGTGCGGATCAACACAGGTGAAGGAAAAGTGCAGGATAACTTGAGGTTTGTGGAACTTTCTGGTGGCTAGGGTGTGTACCACGTGATTGCAGACTCGATCCGGGGTTCGAGTCCAGCTTGGGACATCTCGCATCCTCTGTCCCAAACTTTCTTCCAGTCACTGCCACTATCAAATGACGACATGACATTTTTGTTTGCCCCAAATTGAAATGTTCATCAGCTATAAGTGATATTTAAAATTTTCTCCACACATGCAAATAAAACAGTCAGAATGAACAACATGAAATGTTTTTCAGTGTATGTGGGACTTTGATAAATGGCAGTGTGATCAGCTGATGAGGCCCATAGTTAATGATGAAGGCCCTGTCAGCTCTTTACATTCAGTTGGACACATTTAGACTGAGGCCACTCCTACAGAAGATGGGTAAGTAAACTAAAACCCAAAAAAATAAGCATAGAAAAGAAATGATCATAAATCTGAAATTAAACAAGCAATAATCTTGGTCTCTAACACAGCATATAGTTACGCTCAGTTTCACAGAGCCTACATAAGAGTAGACTATTACACAGAAGCTTAAAGAAATGAATAAGATCCACATGCGTAGGAGTACGTGCATTATGTGAAACTTAAAAACAATTAGATTGTTAAGCAGTGTTCATTTTGCAACGATGTGTTATGTATGTATAGTGCAGTGCAGCGTTTAGGCCGGGTAACCGCAGTGGAAAATGTAGTTGTGTAGTTTGTTGCCACAAAGCACTGAACTTCACTATCAGCATTAACACTGGCTGGAGATAGAAAGGAGATAATACATTCTACTGAAACACATTCTACAATTCAAAATAACTATTCCCTTATCTGGGTCACCATTAATAGATAAATTCATGTAACTTCAGAATAATGACCTTTTTTTCTGAGCATCCTATCAAATTATGACTCTATCCCATATGCAAAACAGGAAGAAGAACTAAGAATAAATAAAAAAAAAAATAGTGCAGGAATGTGAATCTAATCCTCAAACAGAGAGATTTTGACTCCCTGCCTCTTTCATCCTCCTAAAACGGACCTCATTTTTGCAAAATATGACTGGATTAATCACAAATCCAAATCCCCTGCTATTGTTTAAGCACTTTTATGTACAATTGGATTTCCCCTTACCCATTTTCTCTATCAGTCTTGCAGTTTCATCTCTGAATAAAAAGATTTCAAGATCAGAGTCGGTACAAGCTCTCCATTTCACGGGTCACAGAACAATGCTGACATCTGATTGCGTCCGGGCCCAGTTGAAGAATCTTTTGGTGTTGCACAACGGGGGCGCCGGCGAATAAACAAGCTGTCGCGTTTATTACTCATGGCTGGAGAACTAATTTCCAACAGGCCGATGTTTTTATTTTTATTTATTTATTTATTTGTATGTTTTCTGCATTTCTTCCGCCTGGTTTGTTTGATTTGCGAGGGGAATCTCTTCCAGTCCATTAGAGAGATGCTGCGAGGGGGCCGCCGCCAGCTGACCTCTCTCTGCAGAGTTTGCACTAAATCACATCTTTGTAAAAACGCCATAGAATACCCACCAGCCTGCCAAAGCGAGTTAATGCGTATGGCACAGAGCTGCTATAACACTGCAATGGGGGCTTGTGGAGGTTTTAGCTGCAGCGTGCGCTTCGCCACGATGTAGGAATGTGTTGGAATCATATCCGAATGCAACGGTACATCACAACAAACCAAATGCTGCAGCTCATTACCAGCTCCCCAACTGATAATATACATTAAACTCTCCCGGTCTTACATGTGACCTCTGAGGCAGCCACACACAAACTACACATTTACATGCAGGCTCGAATTTTGCAGAGGCAATTAATCACAGCTATTTGGCATTACTTTCCCTTGTCACTATGGAAACAGAGTAAGAGTGATTATGGTTTTTATTGGTGAGCATCCCCTATAGCACGCTCTTCTGTTCCTCGAACATGCATTATGACATTGTAATGCCGGTGATGAGGAGCATATATGAGGTAAAGCATTTCCCGCTCTCATGTATAATGGATGAAGGCAAATGCTTTTTTTTTGATGCTGTTGTTTTCTTTTCTTTGTGTGTGTGTGTGTGTCCGTGTTATTCTGAATACAGAAGTCTTCTTTTGAAACGCAGGAGCACTGTGGTGATCTCAGACATAAGCAGATAAATCATGAATGTGACTTGAGTTTCCTCTCATTTCATCACCCTGTTTCTGTGACAGCGTCTGTCAAGGGAGGTAAAATATATGCGCAAATATTACGGTGTGGCTGTGCAGAATCAAAGTTTTACTTTCATCTCTTTACATCAGCAGCGATACTGCTATGCTGTAGGTAGAATATGGGAAGCTGTGTTGGTCATGTTGTTTATGTATCAGAGGAGTTTTTTTTATGATTGATGCCTACCCTGCAAAATAAATCTCCGTCTTAGCAAGTAATTTAGTCTCATATTCAGAGTTAAAATCTTGTTTTTCCTTCAACAAGTGAAAAGTTTCCAATGCAAATCAACTTTGTGAATCAACTTCTTGAATCAGGTGTCTTGATAATAGTGGGGTGATTTGTCTTATTCTGCTTTGTTTCAACATAATTACACTTCCTAGGAAGAAAAAAATCTTAACAAAATTCTTTTGTGAAGAAATAAAATAATTTCTACCATAGCCTAATAAAGCTTTTTTTGTGTGTGTGTGTTTGTTTTTGCTTTTCTTTGGGCCTATTTTGAAAGATCAGATGCTCATTTCAATCAATCAATCCACCAGCCAGACTTTATTTATACAACACCTTTCATATAACTGAATGGCTGTGTGATAAAGAGACAACACCGTGAATGAAAATGTGAAGCTTGGAGTAATTGGAAATATTTATGGAAATCACTGGAACTGTTTCATATTGTGTGAAGAGCACAGGGTGGACTGTGCTCCTCACACATAATGAACTGCAAATTAATAAGCGCTATCAGTGCAATGAAACAAGCGCATGCAGAGGATGTGTTATCTACTGAAAATTACAAAAAAAAATGTACTTTTTTTGTTCAATAACCTCCCTAAAGTTCACCAGTAAAAGATTTTTTTTTTTTCACATTTATACACAAAACACATGAGCAGGTCAAAAAACTATGAATCGACCCATGCATCACTCCTGGATGAGCCACTAGTTCGCCCCTGATCTCTGACTTCAGTTGTACCATCATGAATTGTCAGTGTTAAACTCGCAGTGTCATTCAGCTCCATTCCACAGCAAAACCGTCAACACTAACAGAATAAAATCAGCACTATGCCGGCATTTACACAACTCCACAACCATCAGTGTTAATATACGAGTACAGACAGATTTTTAGTTGTTTTGAACACCCGCTCAGAGCTACATCAGCTCAATGAGCAAACAGACAACACTCCAATCAATACTTGTCAAAATGGCACTGGCAAAATCCAATATCACACTATTTTAGCATTTAAGCACGTGTATTAATGCTATATTTTTACACACAATATTATTTTTAGTTATTAGTAATTAATATGGATATAATGATATAATAAAGGCAAGTGCTGCTCATTTTACTCGGCCAGAACAGGCTAAGGAGTCTGGGAAATGTTATCACTTTACAGTAACGCAGCCAGGAAAAAGTACCACTGAGTTAGACTATTCCACAATATTACAACAAACAAAAACTCAGCCAATATCTTGTTTCACATCACAATATTGACATTATACAGTAGATATTACAGGATATAGTGCTACATTCTAAAGAGAGAAGTCACTGAGAAGTCAATTAAAATTTGCGGTGCACCCACTCGGCGGCGCGGCTACTGTTTGCTGCTCAGGCTGTCTTCACCTTGTCAGGCAGCCAGCACAACTGCAAATGTTTTGCCTGGAAACTTGGGGCAAACTAGCTGAAAAGTCATCTGAGGCACCGGCAAGGAGAGCTGGGGAGAAGAGGGGGAAAGAACGAGGGAGGCAGAGAATAAGTCAGAAGGCGAGGTTTTACTGCAGAGCACTGCGCGTCCCCTCGGCCCACACCCAGAGTGATTGTTATTCACGGCGGCCAGGCAGCAGTGCCAGTATATGGTGCACCTCTCAGGAACATTAAGAATTGAAAAGTCTCTTTCCCATTGTTCTTATCTATCAGCCTTCATTCCATGCAGCACGCTTGTCATGCCACTCCGGCAAAATAAATTGCCGTCATGGAAACAATATGCACCAGCAGACACACTCGCTTCCTGGAAATGAAATGCCCCCAGAACCCACTGCTTCCAGGCACAGGGGCCTAATAAAAAGAGGCTGGTCTCCCATTGATGTTTACCCAGGCTAATGTATTCTGGCCTGCTATTTTTATCGCTTTCTCAGACAAAATATGAACGTCCATGTAAAAAGCATAGACTTCCAGCTTCTTATCACTGGCATAATGTTTGTTGAAGTGTCTTCATGATGAAAAATGTCTGGTTGTTTGGAGCGGTCCTTTTTCTTCCCTTCCTGCCTGAAAAATCGTCCCTGGTTTCGGCCCACTCATGCAACTGAAAATAAATAAATAAGTAAATAAAATAAAATAAAAAATAAAAAAAACTCAAATGCTTAGGGCAGCTACTTCACTGGCAAACAGTCAGTGTACTGCTGTGTGAGGGATAGTTTCATGTATTATGGACACTGAGACACCCCAGTGAGTATCTGGCGGATGTACAAATACACTGACTGAGCTTTCTATAAAGACCCAGTGGATTTAAAAAAAAAAAAAAAAATCACACCGAGTA
>OMLB01044721.1:44408-72151 GCA_900302555.1 Myripristis jacobus | reverse complement strand
CTGTCTGATTTATGACTCTGCCGAGTCTTCCAGCACAGCGGGATACTGCTGCAACTCTCTCTCACTTGTTTGCGCTGCGCTCGCACAGCTGGTTGTTTAACCTCCAAATCCAATCCAGTCTCTCACTCTTCTCCACCAGTCACATAAAAATGAAACGTCATAATCAATAACACAACACATAATTCTATTAAAAAAAAAAAAAATCCCCCACAGAACCCGAAGCCCGACCCGACCCGCCCAATTCACGTAAATTTTAGGCCGGGTCGGGTCGGGTCGGGTCGGGTTCAGGCAGAATATGAGAACTCTAATCTGATTGTTTCTGACAATTACTTTCTTATTCATATGCGGATTAACTGAGGTTGAGTTTGATCAGTCTTACAGCTGCATTTAAAAAAATCAAGTGAGAACAGTGTTTGTTTTTAAATAACTAACGTCAGGTACCTAATTAGCAAACGTTAGATAATATTTCATAACCATAACCATGATCTTTTCCTAACCTTGACCATTACAACAAACCTTTTCCTGGCCATAACCACATATTTTTAGTGGCTAGCTCGCTGGCTCACAAACAGTATTTTGGGTCGTATTAGAGATGCTCCAGTTTTTATGAATTCATTAATATGCCAAAATGTGTTATAACCATTCTATAGGTTATTTCAAACTATATTCTTAATATATTCAAAGTCTTTGGCTTACAGGATCCAAAACTCCTATTCATTTTTGCCTCAGGTGAAATGGATCTGGAAGTGTTCCAAAGAGCAATGAAATGACTATTGCAGTTTCCAGGTTTTTAATCAATATCCTTATCTGCTCTTTTCATGCACATGCACCCATGTAACAGGCCTTTCAGAAATCCAACTAAAGGTTTGCATGATGCAGTAATCAAGTATCCAGCAGAAATCTAGCAAGCCAGATTTCTTTTCATCCTTTAACTAGTTTACATGGCATTTCAGAAAACAGATGTGAAGAAAAAGCCTGAAAGTTTATGTAAATGCACTGACTGTGGTTCAGTGACTGTCCTGCAGCAAAAGGCATGTTCTCAGGCTCTCCCCGTGTTTGACTAGTTTCCTCTCACAATCTAAAGAATGCAAACCAGGTGGACACAGCAAATTCCCCATAGATACACATGTGATGTGTGACATTTGGCAACCGGCCAAGGGTGTTTCCCAGCCATCCGAAGTTCCTGTTTCTAAAGTTTTTTCACATCGGTGCATGCATGAAGCTACGCTCTGTTTATTGTCAATCACCTGACAGCCACAGGAAGAGAATGAGCTGTGAGTTGTCATGTCTTTGAAATTATGTTTTGTTGTGTTAGGTTTTGTCCTTGTGTCTTGTCTTATGATTTCCTGTTTTATTTTGAAATTTTACTTCCCTCGTTTCTGGTCACTTGCCCTTCCTGTTGTGTGTTCCCCTGGTCTGATTGTCTTCCCCGCCCTGATTGTTTCCACCTGTTCCCTATTACCTTGTGTGTGTGTATATATAGTCTGCGTTTCCCTTTGTCCTGTGCCAGTTCGTCCTGCTTTGTCTTGTTTCGTCCTGCTTGGTCTTGTGTTGTCACGCCACGTTCTTGTCCATCCTTTCCAAGTCAAGTCACGTCACGTTACATCAAGTCAGGTTTTGTATTTTCTTTGATACTTTGCTTTGTTTTGTCATAGTTTTGTTCTCATGTTTCTTTGATACTTTTGTCTTGCCTTTGTTCCTTGTATTTCCTCTTTACGAGTGATTTTCTGTTGCTACTTTTGTTAAGTGACTTTTAATTTCAGTTGTTACTTTTATTAAAAGACTGTATATTGGAACTCTTGTCTGAGTCGTGCGTTTGGGTTCAATCCTCGCAGTCCTAGTTTTGACAGAACGAACTGGCCAGTGTGAACCCAGCCGACTCAGCTGACAATATGAACAAGTGAGAAATGGAACCAGCTATAGTAATGGTTTTTTGGCACAGTCTGTGGTCTGCTGTTACCTCCCAAAACCCATTTTGTGGAATCCGACTGGCCTTTGGAGGTCCTCGTAGCCACCAGCTGGCCAAGCGCCGGCTTGCTGATCAACAGCGTGCTAGCCGCAAGTGTGGTAGCCATGTGCAGGCTAGCCGCAGCCCAGCCATCAGCCTCGGCAGCCTGGCAAGCTCAGCCAGGAGCCCTACCAGCCCCAGCAATCCAAGCAGCCTAGCTAGCCCAGCTACCAGCCCCAGCAGCTCAGCTATGAGCCTCAGCAGCCCAGTAGGTCAAGCCACGAGCCTCAGCAGCCTAGCAGGCCCAGCTACTAGCCTCAGCAGCCTAGCAGTACCTGTCCCAGTTCCCAGAGCCGTACCAGCTGCCCCAGCACCGGCACCAGTCACAGTTCCCAGAGCCAGACCAGCTGCCCTGGCACCAGTCCCAGTTCCCCGAACCGGACCAGCTGTCCCAGTCCATGTCACAGTCACAGTTCCCCAAGCCAGACTGGCTGCTCTGACGCCAGCTCCTGTCCCAGTTCCCCGAACCCGACTGGCTGTCCCGGTCCCTGTCCCTGTCACAGTTCCCCGAACCGGACCTGCTGCCCCAGTCCATGTCACAGTCACAGTTCCCCGAGCCCGACTGGCTGTTCCGGACCCGGTCTCGGTCCCTGCCCCGGTGCCCAGAGCCCGACTGGATGCCCCTGTCCATGTCCCAGTACCTCAAGCCCGACTGGCTGCCCTGACCCCAGTCCCTGTCCAAGTTCCCCAAGTGGACGTTGCTGCTGCCCGGCAGTCCAGAGGAGTCAGGGACTAATCGCTCACTTGTCACCTTAACAATTTTTCTATTTTATCTATGTCTTCTAATTTATGGAATCATTTTAGGGTTAGGGATAAGACAGCAGTTAATTTCAGGCCAGGTTTATACTTTAAAGACTGTTGAAAATGACTAAATCTTTAATTGCAGACAGTACAGTATGCATTATAAAATGATGAGAGAAATCTCAACTAATGAAATGTCAACTCTAAATGGCACCAGTATTCTCTTCTTTTATTTATAACAGCCTTTATGAATTTAACCTTTATTTAACCAGGCAAGGTTCCATTGAAATGAAAATAATTTTCACAGGAGAAACCTCACCAAGAAGGCAGCATACAACAAGAATACATCTAAGATACAAATACAATAAAGTGACCCTTATGAAAATGTCACTTGTGAAATATGCCTTTTCACCTGTGAAAATCTGAATTTCACATGTGAATGTACCATTTTCACGTGACTGGCAAAATTCACATGTTGAACTAACAGTATTTTCCCAAGTGATTTGTTATTTTCACATGATTGAAATTTTCCACATATGAAAAGAAAACTGATCACACAAAGGCATGTTGAATTAGCATTTTCACATGTGACTGGCTTCTGAGCAAGAATTTCCACATGTGAAAACAACATGATAACACATTAGATTTGCATCGTCACATTAATTCCATACTTTCACATGTGACTGGATTCTTTTCATGTGGACTATAATTTTCACATGTGAAATAATCTTATGTGGTTTCAGGCTTCTGACTGCATTCAGGTGTCCTGTGGGGGCGGCTGCGGGAGTATGGGGTGCCAGGTTTGCTGCTGCAGGCCATTAAGTCCCTGAATAACCACAGTGAGAGCTGTGTCTGCATGCACCAAGTCAAGCTCATTCCCCATACATGTTGATGATAGGTTGTGTAGGGTGAGGAGCGCAGACCTCTAGGAGGAGCTCAGAGTACAGCCGCTGCTCCTGCGCACTGAAAGGAGCCAGCTGAGGTGGTTTGGTGCCTCCTGTTGTTGTTCCGGGCATGACCAACTAGGAGGAGATCCCAGGGCAGACCCAGGACACACTGGGGTAATTATGTATCCCAGCTGGCATGGGAACGCGTCAGGCTCCCCCAGGAGGAGCCGGTTGATGTGGTCTGGGCTGCCCTCCTCAGCCTGCTACCACCACGACCCAGTCTCAGATAAGCAGCAGAAAATGGAAATGGATTGATGGAATAAACACTCAGTCACACAAGAACAACTGATAAAACATTAAAAAACAAAACAAAAAAAACAGTGACAGACACAGGATTTCCTGCGGTCATGGAATTTATGGAAACACATGGAATTTTGAAAAGTCTATTTCGGACAGGGGGAACTAAGGAATGAATGAATGAATCCCTGGGATGAGTCATGGAATATTGACTAGTTACTCACCAAACTTACCAATAGTACATGTTAATAAGACCTGAAACGTTTAAATTTTTGGTCAAGGAGAGGTAGAGTCGGGGAACAGGTGAAGCAGCGAGGTACAATAGGGGAACAGTAGTTGGCCCATGTGAAACTAAAGTACTAAAACTCGGGGTGGCAGCTCACCCTGTTTGTTCAGGGGCAGCATAAACACGAGGTCTCATCACCTGGCTGAGGCTGCAGCACTCTGTCTACTCTCCTGAGGGAGGAAAGTGCACAAAGCACCGTGGATTAAAATGCTGACTGCACAGTGATTCTGCAACACAACACACTCCTGCTCTTGTACACACTTGAGGCCCCACAGGTTATAATTCCACTTGACAGGGTGTCCAATAAAGTTTGGAGAGAGAGCACAAACGTGGCACAGGAACTGACTCCCTATTTGGGTAAAAAGTCAGAGAGGAGCACAGTCCCTCCTGTAGTAAATAAAATGGGTTATGAAAGAGCTGCACCTCACCCAGGTGAAATATGCGTCTGGATCCAGTGAAGAAGAAGAGATTAGGGTGTGAAAAGTGGTGTACATATTTCACAGGTCACCTAGATGCAGGGGCTTGTACACAGGCTTCTGATGGTGGGTGTTTTGTGCCAGCTTTCCTCTTTTGTCTCTAAATGTCAAATATCTTATCTGATGTATAATTGTCATCTGATAAATTGGCCGTTGTTTAGGCTCGAGGGAAATTCCAATAAACTGTTCTGACATGGCGATGAAGTACTGGACTTGGCAATGAATCATGTTTTTAAAATCTGTCTTCCTATAAGACAAAATGGGGAAATGAAACACTTTTCTTTGTTCGCAGGCCATTCAGAGAGTGGATTCCATCTAAAACAAATGAACAACAAAAAAAAAACTTTCTTTTTTTTAATTTATTCCACTTGTTAATCTTCCTACCCTGTCAGTTTAAGGTAATCAGGTGACACAAAGCTGAATTACTGCAACCTAAATCTCTATGTAAATGACCTGATCATGAACACTGATTTCCCCTTTAAATTTCCCTTTCAATAACTTCAAAGTGAGAAAGATATTGAATGACAATATCACATATAATGTATCTGCTTGTTCCTTATATTGAGTGAAATACTCAAAGCCAGGGTGCAATTGTTTTATGGCTGCAACATTGCACCAAATAGAAAATATCCAGATGTCTTGTGCCTCATTTTATACACATTTCCCTGGAATTCAGTAGGAAATATTTGGTATCTTGGGAAACTCTGGGATCGCCACTAGAATTTAAAATAAAGTTTTGAGGGTCTGAATAAAGTTTTTCCATACAATGTGTGTGTAGATGGAGCCACTGTTAGGACTGAGGAGGTTAATGGAGTTGAAGGGTTAATGTAACTCTGGCCGTTTGCTGTTTGATCAAACAGAACAGCATCAGCGCACTCTGCTGCTTTAGCTCCGTATTTAGGCCGGGATATTAACATCAGCTGTTGTCATGGCTCGGTAGAGAAGCTGAAATCTCTCTTCCTTTGAGAAAACCCTTGTGGTCAAATTAATGGAGTGCTTGGCTCCGGTTCTGGAGGACAAGAACAGAGACAAGAGCGCTGTCAAGAAAGAAGACGCTGGCAGGAGACTGGGAGCCAGCAGCGGGAGTGAAGAATATGAAAACAAAGGCGCTTCCACAAAGCTCCACTCGAGTCTGTCCCTTTACTTTCTTTGGGAAAGTTTCTCTGTTACTTCCATCCACCTCGAAAACGTGGTAAAATAAAAAATAATTAAAAAAAAACATATATAAAAAAATCCACAACAAATATTGAAGTGAATGTTGATTTAAGCTTAAACTGCAGTTTAAAGTTTAAGAGGATAACCTATGTTTAAAGTAAATCTCTCTCAGTTTAAAGGTTGGTGCAGTGTGATTTACAGGTAAACCATAATGTCATTTGATTCTTCTGTAAAAATTTATAATTGGGTTTACAGTTTATTTACGTGTAGTGTTAGATCATATCTGGTGAGACATCTGTGCTTCTTTTCGTTTAGCATTTATTTCCCCATTCACAAAATAAAATGAACACTAGCGCCAGCCATGAGGAATTCAATGAATTTTGATGCTGGACACTCCGGGTGTGATGTGACGCGTCTGTGGAGCAGGATCAGCTGGTTTTAAAGGGAGCGTTCACTTAATGGATCGCTGCAGTGTGGGCCATTAGTGGATAAAAAAAAATCTTTCAGCACAAGACTTACTTCCCCTTGAATCCCTTTAATCCTACAGCATGACTGGGTGCTCTGTTTTCAGCTGGTTAGGATTGTACTAGCACTTTGTAAAGTGGACTACACCCAACTTTACACTACGAGATGGCAAGCTCTGCTCCGCCTGGCCCTGAGCTAACTGGCACGGTCTGAAAAGCACTTATGATAGTTTTTGTTTTACTGTTTGTCCGGGGAGTAAAGTTGATCCTTTAAACTGCTTTGGGGAAATTCAATCCCGCATCAGGATCTCCAATCTCAGTGCTCAGCCCTGCAAGCAGCCAGGGAGAGAGAGAGAGACAGACAGACAGAGAGACAGACAGACAGAGACAGAGAAACAGACTCACAGACAGAGAGATATAAAAAGAGGCAGAGACAGAACTACGATCTGGATCTGTTGAGACAGAACAGCAGGGAGGAGCTAAGGTCACACACACACACACACACACACACACACACACACACACACACAAATGCAGGTTTGTACACATGCAAGGGCAAGCAAGGATGCACATAAATCCATGGTGAGTGATACACATGACACAAACTCATCCATGCACATGTGAGGAACGTGCCTGCGACTGTGCACTGCAGATGTATGCATACGTGCGTGGACACACACACACACACATGCACACACACATTGTTCTCAGCCCCACACCCTCCTCTGGCATGTGGCTGATTGTTGCAGTGACACTTAATTAATCCTGTCAGAAAAGGTGAAGAAGGAGGACAGAGACGAGAGGGAACATTAAAGATACATATCGAGAGAGGGAGAGACTTTGCTCCATGAGATCTGTGTGATGTTCAGCAAGCTTCACACTGTGCACTGTTTATTTAGCATGGTAACAGCAAAATGTTGTGCTTAAAATATTTTGTGACACATATGAAGGCTAGTCTGATTGAATGGTGATGTCACAAGCTTTTAAATCTGCTTTTGGTATACAGTATGCAATGACAAAATCCATGACACACTAGATACTGTAGCTATATTACAATATTTACAGTTATTCTGCGGGATTTCCTTCAATAATGAACATGATTGTATATTGTCCTTGCAAAGAGTATTCCTGTCCAAAGCTAGACAGTCACCTAATGGTGTACAGTCTTCCAAGAAACACAGACATAACCTTTATTTTTGATCAGGATCCACAGTTTTACTGTAGAACTGCAACAAAGCGCACAATGCTAAGACAAACTATATTCATCACACTGATATGACTATATAAGAAATAAAAAATGCTGAGTCACAGGCAAGGCAGTTGCTCACAGGTATGCCAACTATCAAATAAGTCACTTTTACTGTGTGTTCAGACCAAACGCCAAGCCAGTTTGTCACGTGGCGCGATTACATTCAAAGTCAATACAGAGATGTGTATAGATGTGCTATTGCACTGGGCAACATGACTGACGCGAATTTAAGCATCCCGAATGTTGCAGATATGCAAAATTCATGTAATTTTACAACTCAAACAAAAAATTCACAAATATATACATGCGCGTACGTCTGCAAGGCAAAAATTCATTTTGTGCTTGGTCTGAGCATGCCATGAGAAAAATCCCCTGCTCTAATACCACTGCTGTTCAATGACCAGGAGCTGGCGCTGCTGTACACAAAAATGTACATGCCTGTTACATTCAGTACGCACTCAAACAGAGGGCAGAACAGAAGGAGTGAGCTTATTGGATCAGAGTATTACAGATATTGGGATTAGGTTTGTTGGGATGAGGTTTGGGTTAAAATTAACTTTGGAGTGAAAATCCTCTCCTTTTATAAGCCCCTCGTCAAGCCCTTGAGCAAGGTATTTAACCCCTAACAGGGGTTAGGAAAATACCCATTACGTGTTGGTATTAAAAGGGGAATTACTGGTTACTGGGGGAGTTTGTGGAAGGGGGAGGAAATTAAGCTCAGTCTGGCAATGTATAATTGTTTTTTAACTTTTTATATCTCTTGGACGTACTGCATGTATCACCATGGACGGCATTTGTTCAGCAAATACCAGATGACTGTAGTTTCTCCTACCTTTGGTTGGATTAGGAGGTGTGATAAAATCAAATGGCATTTGGGCAGAGGTTAAAAGAGGACTTTAAGTTTGAAAAGTACAGAACAGACAACACATGCAGGCTGGAATGGCAAACTGCCACGATCCCTCCAGTTTCAAATGACAGAATTCCTAAAATAACAGATAAAGGTTTGGAAAGGAACGAAAGGTTTTTGTAATTTATGAAACGACAACTGTTGTAAAAATGTAAAAACACAAGTATTGTAGAGAATAGAAAGCAGGTGTATGTTCTCACTCATATCATTATTACAGGTAGGGATAGTATGTCAGGTAAGTGCCTTTTTGAGTAATGTTTTGTGTTAATATAAAAAAAAAAGTCTATCCTGGTAATTTTCTTTGGGTCTAAGTCTAAATCTGAAATCTGGAAAATACTTGCCGTATTGTGTGAGTACATGAGGCAGAGTGTGGCAGGGGTAAAAAAAAAAAAAAAAAGCTGCTGGGTGAAAGAGGCACAGCTGAACATGCTCTGCTACAAATATGCAAGCCACAGTCTGGCTGGAAGAGATAACCAGAGATCACATGCTCAGATGGAGTTTGTTGTGTCCACAGAAGCTCAGACACCTGGCTGTGGTGCTGAGGTCACCAGAGAGAAGCTTTAAAGGGGCCAGAGTTGAGATTTTTACTTTTCCAGAAAAGGTCAAAGGGTTACTGCAGTTCCTACTGGTCACCAATAGAGGTCAGTAAAGCTATCAAACTGCCTCATGCACCTTTAAAGGAATAATTTGTGCAGAAAACAGAATCCAGGCAGTGCTGTCCTCGCCACTGTTTGTTTTGTCTCTGGTCGTGGTGACTCTGCTGTGTTTGGCAAACTGAGCTCCTCGCATTAGGAATAGAGAAGAGTTCTTTTTTTAACCCGTCACACTCACCACCTTGTATCTAATGGCTTAATAAAGAGACAGGAAGGCCTTGATTTCTGCTCAGCAACCGTCCTAACCACTCAGATTTTAAACATCCAAGTGATATGTAATGATATATGGGGAAAATAATGCTTTGAATCAGCCTATTAGCAACGTTGACCTTGTCACTGTATTGCTTTTTCCATATTGCAATATTGAAGCACAAAGAAAAACTACCTCGACTTTAATTATTTAAAGAAATTCCATAACACATGTCAATTGCAGCTCCAATGAAGTCCATATAGGATTGTCAAGCACTCAGTGAGTTAGCCCCCGCAGTGCTATCATCACCTTAGCCCACTATTGAACTTAAAGGTGCAGTTCACCAAATTCAGCCAAAGCTACAGCGAGTGTTTGAGGAAAATGCAGGACCTAATGTCGTAATATTGGACTTGTGTGGCAATAAAACACTGGGACTACGCTGCACAAACAGTTTGGAGATGTTTGATGCTATATATCATACTATTCTTGGAACTGTAGAGAGGTGGCCCTGTGCATTTAGTGCTCTTACTAACTTCAATGGTAATTTTATTGACATGGATCTGGGCAGATGACAGTTGATATTTTATTTTGGGATGAACCATAACTGTTGAACGTACTATTGAAGATAATGGGGTCATCTGCTTACAGCTACCAAAAAAGTCGCTCAAATTTCTCCAAATAATTGGAGCAAAGACGTGGCCTTTACAGTTTACAGTGGCAGACAGACTCTTCCTCTAGAGCACTGTGGGCTCAACATCTGAGAAAACGAGAATGTCTGGATAAAATGCATTGTTTGAAACCCTGAATCTCTTACGGGAGAAAAACGTTGTACCAATATGGTTCGAAAACTTAAACTCTGCTGCACTTCTCACCACACCTGACATCCACAGGCAGGAAGTAATGAAGTGCTACTCCACTCCATTTTCCAAACAGGCTTGTTCCTTTAGTTTTGATACATGCCAGGGGAAATATTGAGTATTTTTATTTTGGTTTGCAGGCTGACATGAATGAAAGTGAACCAGCCAACACTGCCGACAGAGCAAATTCACCAATATCAATGAACAGAAACAGCCAGATGTTGAATTAAGGTCTGCAGAAATGTCCCTTCTGAGGGACATTTTTACTTTACTTTGAGGACATACTTTTGACTTTTACTTGAGTAAAGTAAAACTCAATGACTTCTACTTTTTTCCCTACATAAGTATCTGTACTTCTACTTGAGAAATGAAAGTGCGTACTTTTGCAATCTCTCACGTAATAAATCTCTAACATCAGTGTTGGGTGTGGCCATAAGTCTGCAGTGATGTAGCACGAGACTGTCCGGCCAAAAATGACCCCATACAGCTTTTGTGCAGCTGCTTATTACGACCTATAGTTACATTTTAAAGTGAAGTGACCTCTGACAGTCGTGAACTGTAAATAAAGACACCGTGTTAAGAGAGCGACAAAATCCAAGTAAGGAGGCATTGTTCGTTGTTTGGTAGCTAGTATTTATGTCCTTTGGGTCGTATTGGAGACGCTCTAGTGGATTGTATGCGCTACCAATTTAGGAAACGGTCCAGTGCATCGTATTAGAGGGTTGGAACAAACAAACTATGTGGTCTTACGGGTCGGAGGACTCGTTGTGTAGCACTGTCAGATGTGAGAAATTCCATGTTGCTGCTTGCAGGGCTGAGAATTACACCTGCAGCAAGAGGAAAAATTCAACCACTAGATGGCAGCAAAACTTACATTTTCTACTTTCTGCTTTAAAGATGCTGCACAAGCTGTTTTGAAAAATGTCATCTAAATTTTGTGTTGTTTTGGAAGCTGCAAAAAGTTAAATTGTCCCTTTAAAGTAATAAGCAGCACCACCGGTTAGACTTCAGCAGAGTGTTTAAAGGCTGACATGGCTGATACACTAATCTGATTTATATGATTTATATATTTACATGCATGAGTGACCCTCATTGTAACATACAGTGTGTGAAGCTGTGAGGGATCGGTGATCGTGAGTGCAGAGCGAAGCAGCGCAGACAAAGACAGGACACACAACAATGACGGGTGGCTTCCTGTGGAACAGTATGACCCTTTATAACAACTGCTCAGAGCCACTAAATCACTTCACACACACACACACACACACATTACCTCACCTCTACTCACTTTGAAACAGCTGCAATCTTACTACTTTGACTGTATCGCCATCTGCAGGCTGTCAGGTGTCATGGCAACAGTACTAACAGCTTGGCCTGTTTTTTTATTCCCATGCATAGAAATATGTGAAATGACATTTAAAACATGAACAATCTGAAAATAGCTACATTTAAAAAAGTTGTTTACCTATATCACTTACAATGAAGGCTATAGAATTGTGCTTTAATAGATGATTTACAATATGATGCTGAATTAGGTAGTTATTTAGGCAATACAACTATAAATAACAATAAAAAATAACAATAAAATAATCATCATCATCACATTTAGCTAAATTTGTTTCCTTGTTTCACATTTAACAGTATAATAATTACATAATTTCCTGGAGGAGACAGCAGTTGCACAAGATGCTCCAGATCCTTCACTGAGATCAAACAGCAGCAGCAGTTCTGATGTTGACACATTCATGATGCAAAAGATGTGATATTTGGCCATAACTCATTCTATTTGTGGAGCATATCTGCCATACATGAATAATTACTGTGACACTGAAACATGAAGTGCAGTGATTTAGTTTTGTCTTCGATTAGGTTAATATGAATGTTTTAATTAAGCAACACTTGCTTGTGCTGCCTGATGCTACAATATGGATAACATGCGAATTGATTTTCATCATGTATTTTTATGCTCAAATCAAAAATCAAAGAGTTCTGGGGGAAAGGGAGGGCGTGTGTAAAAGATTCAGAGCATGATGCAACTGTTCTGTTTCATCTCCATCAAGACTTTTTTCCCTCACTATAGCCTCGTGAACAAGAAGCCAACACACAACATCAAATAAGAGAAGAGAATCAAGCTCCTGATAAAATACAGGACCATCAGGTTTCCTCGTCGGGTTAATTCATGTTGCAGATCAGCGTCCGCCACAGTGATGTTGAGGTGAAAGTGGACGTGTTGGTGCTCAGAGGGGGGGCACAGGCAAGGACAGGGTTCACAGCAGAGGCCTGCGGGTGGAGGCGTGGGCGGAGTGGTGCTGTTCGCCGACTGGCCTTTAGACAGACAGTTATCAACAAAACATTACAAAGACAAGAGATTTTTTTTTTTTTTTTTTGCTGAAACACATTCCTCTCACACACTTCTCTGAATAATGACTCATATCTTATGACAATGTGTTGTTTAAGTGATGAAAAAGATTCTATAGTTTTTTCTACCACAGTGCATTTCATAGAAAACAGCATCAAAATGATGCCAGTTTGCTTACATGCAAATATGCTCTTTTAAGGAGAAATCAGCCTCATGTTTATCTGAAAACACAATTGTTTTTTTGTGCACCTCTCTTATTAAGATTGCCCACTTGAGGCGATATTCGCCCATATAGTTTAGTAATTTACTGCTGAATCATTGTGGTGCACACAAGTGATTTTTGAGGCCACAAAAATGGCCGGCTTTGAGCTCTAATCGGTTTTTATCACACAGAAAGCAGTCACAGCCTGTGAGCAAAAGCAGACAGATTCATAAAGACGGCCAGACACTGTCTTTGGAGAAAAACAAAAACGAAATGAACAGCATTTCCCAAATGTTATACACAAGGGCTATCCTGAAGTGACAGGAGTATGGAGGATTTGGTTTCACAGCCTAACCCCTATGACCTTTTCTGACACCACATTGGAATCTGGCTATTGCCATTATTTAACCCTTTGGCACACAGCGGTCACTACAGTGGAAAGCTGTTTAAAAGTCATTTTCTCCTAAATTCAATGGTTTCTATGGTGGAATTGCATATCAGCTGTTAGAGTGCTCTCTGCTGCTCCCCTACATTGAGGTTTACGCAGAGACTGTCAGTTCTTGTTGCTGATAACATATTAATACTAGCAGAATGACATGGTAATACCAGTCCTGCATTCTGAAAGAAGTATGGAGATTCACAGAAATATTCATGCCCTAAGAAGTGTAAAAACACATAAGAAAAAAATCTGGACTCAGGCTTTCATAGTTTATGCATGAAAGGGTTAAATTCGATGGACCAAAAATTGTCAAAAGTAAATGATTGTGTTTACCTAAAGACCTCCAATGGGGCCAGTATAGTAGCCAGTATGTCAGAGATGCCAGGGAAACTACAGACTCTGCTGAGGGAGACGGTTAAAGTCCACGAAAAACGCAACAACACGTCTTCCACTATGGCACTGTAGTAATAGGCCTGCAGGGAGACACAGAAATCAGGAAGAACATTTTACCACCAAACATTTTATATCATTAGAGACTCAGTTTAGCTAGTAATTTTGTCAGCTTTGTAAAGTATGTGAGGTAAATTTATTTCGATGCTAAAAACCATTGTAATTCCATGATTACAAGTTTTAAATGGAGGTTCTGCCCTGTGTGAAGAAGTACCTTTTGGGGATAGACAATCTCTTCTCTCAGAAAGGTGTTCTCCCCTGCATTTCGATCAAACAGGCCCCAGTCCATCTTCAGATCCCAGATCAGTGTGTAACATGAACTGACCACTGAACAGCCAATGTACAAGTAGAAGAAGATTTGGGCATCGGCATGGTTCTCAGCTGGGGAGGAGAGGGACAAGTGTGGTGTGAGGCTGTCAGATGGTACAAGCACAGTGAGTGAGTGTGTGTGTGTGTGTGTGTGTGTGTGTGTGTGTGTGTGTGTGTGTGTATGACCTGCAAAGCTGTTTTTGTTTGTTTCCTTGAAGCCATGATGCCTGCTGCTCTCACTTGTAATGAGTGGACCACACTGCATGCAAGATGCTAGTAACTAAATGTGGCCTGGCCTGTCACTAAACGATACATCTCTTGTAGGGTCACAACAGATTGGTAGAGTTCCTACATATCTTCCATCTCAAAATTTCAGACTTTTCCAGACAGCTCTGTGGATTTTTTTCAGTCTTTGCTTAACATCTCAGACTACTGATAGCTACATGTTTATGGCCTCGCACTGTTGGGTTGAGCAAATAATGAGGAGACACTGGGTGCTGACAGTGGTTTCTCAAGATCACCAGGCTTTCTCTCTTCCATGTGCGCAATGCTCTTTTCAATGTTTTAGGGTCCTTCGCCAACCATTTTTTATGTTTTGAACAGGTCAGTCATTTCTCAGAAAACCTTTCCAATTATGTGGCCTTGGAGACAAAGGCCACATAACCTTGGAACCAAACATTTTTTTGTACTTGTACCAGACAGTGTAGGAGCCCTGGACTGGGGATGATCTGAGAGAGCTGAAGCTTCAAAACTTTGATCGTTGCAATCCTTTTTGAAAACTCTAGTTTCTTTCATCTTTGAATTTTCCAGCTTGTGGTAAACTAAAGGAAAGGGTGTTCAGTGCATGCACCCAATACAATCACTGGGGAAAAACGGTACAGCCTTGTTGAAGTTAAAAAACAACCATGGAAAGGAGCTCTTAAAAAAAACAAAAACAAAAGACAAAGATTCCTTTGTGTCTGCATTCTTTTCATAAGGCTTCAGAGCGTGTGGTCAGCCTTGGTGTGCAGCAGGTTGCTGGTGACAGTATGTGGCACTAGTGCACACATTTAATGTGTTGGGAGGTGGAAACTTGAAGGGGAATAAAGGTATAACAAGTAAATGGGTACACAACTTCATATTTTCTTATCCAGAGAAACGCCATTTGGGAAGTCACATGTAAGCTCAAAGGGCTAAACCCAAAGCTATGGCAAAGCCTCTGATTCTGATATTGTTTCACCAAACCCCACTGATATCTACTATACATTTCTGGGAAGCAATGACCAATGACAGATAAGATATTATAATTAGTTCAATGTATTGAGTTCGGTGACAAAACCCGGTTTTTCGATATGGCTTCAGGCTTCAGGCAATTTGTTTGAGGCTGTGGCATGTAAAATATTTGCAATGTGAAGGGTCACATTTAAGTTGCTCCAGGTAAGATTTTCACAAAGTAGAACTGTAACTAAGAAAACGACAGATTCCCGACATTACATGGCATGGCCTCTGGGTAATGAAGTCTTTAATACATTCAAAAATTCCAACAATAATTACCTACTCTTGCATGGTGTCACAAAAGTACAAATTTGCAAAGCAGCTGTAATCCTATAGATAGAAAGGTCACCTTGGACTTAAACTGAAGCTTAGAAATGTTGGAAGTGTTTAGTAAACATTTTAGGTAGTGAAACAATAATGAAATAATTGAAACTGATCACTTTTGATTGTAAGTTTTCAGGCGGGAACTGGGAATTTCCCAGTTCGGGATCAATAAAGTAAATCTATCTATCTATCTATCTATTTTTTTTGTGTTTTGGGGTATGTTGAAGGTTATATTTGAGAACTGAAAGGACACCCCTGGATCTTTTTCTGGTAGTTTCCCCTATGTGTCAGGATACATCCTGCAAAATTTGAGGGTTTTCTGACCATTTGTGCAGTTGCAGTACCTTAATCTGTACAATTACATAATTTCGCCAGGAGCTTTTCCCAAAAGAGGGTTTTTTTTGGCCCCTGAGACCAAATGTCACTGAGTTGGGGGTGGTCGGTATCAACTCATGATGGCCCAAGGTGTAAGATAACAGGAAATCATAGTGAAAAAAACTTGAGGGGTGGACCTGGCTCCCGGCCTATAAATACAAGAGAGAACATCAGATATCAAGGACAGTCTACCTCTGCTGGACTGTGGTACCTTTATGTGTGCTGTAGAGGGCTGCAAAGGTGACGACAAAGAAGGAAGTGGAGTATTTTCCTGCATTAACAAGATGAGGGAAGGCTCGTTTGGTGTCACGGTAACGTCGCAGACACTGGACGAATCGAAACCAAGCAGGAAGACACTGGATCACAGCGCGAACGCCATAGGAGTAGGAATGACACACATCTCTTCCTAGAACGACATGCAAAATACGTAGTTATGGTGAGGGGGTTGGTCACAGATCACAGCCTGTACACCCTAGAAATAAGGGTAGCATGCATCTTAATTTGAAGAAACACATACTATACAACAAGTAACTGGTAATAATTTAATAAAATACATTTACAATAGATGACAAAGATGATGACAAGATGACTTTCTTTCCAGTTAAATTGATGCTACAACCTACACCAAAAAGGACCAAAGTCTCACCTTCACTGCTGATGAGTCCGTCATGCTTTTGCCAGTCCAGCTCAAAGCTGTAGAAACAGATCATGTACTCCAGATCCATCAGTACGACCACAAGAGAATTCAACTGGTCTGCCAGCCAGAAGTCTGCAAACTCCACACGATGAAACGGAGCGGTCACCACTCGAAACTGTAGGTAGAGAGACAGGGAATGAAATCATCAATCAGATGCGTCTGGAACAGCTCTCTGTTCAAAATTGTTGCTGGGTGCCACACAGGTGATCAAAACATGAAATCTTGGAAAAATGGAACTGAAAATGTGGTAAATGTATTATTAATATCAGCAGGCCCATCATTCATCTAACATCTATCCACCCTCCTGCTTTGTTTGTGTATCACACATATAATGATGATGATATTCTGTCCCTAAGCGAAATGTAGTTAGCTATAGTAACTTACTAAGATTGCAATGTGATTAGTTTCCTTTTTCCTAATATGTAAAGCACATCACTTCCTTGGTTGGGAAGACTCCCTAAAACTGGTTGTTGCAAACTATATGTGCTCCTACCGGCAAAACCAGGAAGTGTCTTGCACTGCCAATGCATTCAGCCCAAACATTACTGTGATGGAAAATATGGCAATATTTTGCAAGAAAATGTGTTACACAGTCTATCTTTAATGCTGTCAAGTACTCCAAGCGTCTTTGTCATGTCATTTTCTATAAAACCATAATTCATTGCAGCAGTGGAGCTGGCCAAACAGTCATTTTTCACTTGAGAGTCATGATACAAAATGACTGAAAACATATAGTCTGCACAGTATGTTAAAGCAAAAATAAACTTTCCACATGACGGGGAAATCCTCATTAGCTGCTCTGTGCTCCTCTGGGTTGATAATCCACAATATTGTATTCCTACTTCTCCATTCTCTTCCACACACACATTATAATATATAATATATAATAATATAATTGAATAAACATGAACAAATTGGATAATCCCTGTGTAATTACAATCATTCGTTAAAGTACTATCAGGTCATTTTTTCCTGGCGCAAAATTACTATGCAATGGTTACATGCAGATGCTTTGAGACGGATCTACTTTCCAATTCAAATAGGAAAATAACAACAGCCATTTAATTACCTCAAAAAATGGGAACTGGGACTAATCGTGCTTTGTTTGTGTTTGTTCATGTGCTGCAATTGTTATTTTGGGACTGCTTTTTCCGCATTATGGAAGTGAATAGAGAGATACAAATCCAGTATTGTGGATTAGCAGCCCAGAGGAGCAGCTAATGAGGAGATTTCACCACCATGTGGACTCAGATCACACCCAGGGAACTAGACAACCCAACACTCAACCAAAGTTCAATTTTGCTTTAAGGAGATAAGCCATTGCATTTATACAGTGATGTTACCAGTAGCTTGAGCAGCCAGAAGCGTGATTTGTAGTAGCAGGTCTTGAAGGGGTTGATGAGGAAGAGGAGGAAGAAGCCATACAGAGCCAGCGGGTTGGCCTGCATGGGGACCAGGATGCTGTCGCTGAACAGACAGGACAGCAGGCTGACGCACCACAACACTCCCAACAGACCTGCGATCTGCACACACAGACAGACACACAGGCATTAGCTTGGGGAGTGACAAGACTCAGACACTCAGGGCTGCCTGGAGAGGTGTTGCCTATTTGGATTTATGGACGAAATGTGCAGCGACTGCTAATGTGATTTCACATTGGGCAGCTTTCCAGTTGATCAGGGCCAGCACAGCTAAATGAATATATACATATAAATCTGTGAGGATGTGCACTTTAGTGCTTTAGTGCATTACTCTTGATGAAGGATAAGTGGATCATTTATAACAGGGTATCTACACTTATTTGCCAATATTCCAAACTCTTTCCATGACTTTTTCATGACCACATGACAACTTTTCATGACTGTATGACTGTGACTGTGAGGTAAAGCAACATCGAGTAAATAAAAATATCTTAACTGTTCTCCCTTCTTGTGTTACAGCTCGATTTGCCAAGATTGCAATCATTATTAAAAAATTCCACAACTTTTCCAAAACGTCAGGGAGATTTCATGATTTTCTAAAAGACTTCCAGGCTTGGAGAACACATTTTAAAATTCCATGACTAAGTATATTTTTGACTTTGGAAACTCTGTTATTATACATAAAACCAATGTTGTGCTTACATGGCATACTTTCTTTTAATTAATAAATTAATGTAATTATTTTTCAAAAGTAAAAATTAAGGAACATTTTTCTCTTATCTGCACTGCCACTACCACTACCAAAATCATACATCTCAGAACGGTTCATTTTGTTTAAAATTATCCAGACATCAAGCCCATATATCACTCAAAATCTCAACATTTACTCATTAAAAAGAATCAACTCATTCTATTTTACTGTGTTCTATGTTATCTGTCCCACTGCGCTGCGAGTTCATACCTCAAACAGGTGTTGGTGGGACAGGTTGTTTCTGGGGTTGAGTTCAAAAATGAGCACGTGGTTAACGCCTGCCTGTCTCCATCCATACGTGTTGATGCCTACAAGACAAACAACATGATATACAGATACAGACATAGATCTAGATAGATAGATATATAGATACAGATATGTATATGCACACCTACAAAATTTTGAAATACTTCAATTTGTGCATGTACCTAACAGGAAGAGGAACTCTATCAACAGGAACCCTCCTCTATAGATCCTGACCATTGGCCAAACGTCAGCGCTACGAATCACCACAGCTCCTAGAAACAGTAAGTGGGAAACAGAGAGAGACGGAGGGAGAGAGTAGAAAAAAGGTAAGATAGGATAGGTAAGAAGTTTTTTCCCAGAAAAGCTTTATTTTTCAGACAGGTGGATAATCACATAGTATAGTCTTGAACTAAGCAGTGTCAAGATACATCATCCCCACAAATTGTATCAGCAATGTAGCAGTTATTGCATTTCAAATTTTGATCAGTCTTGCATCAGTCCTATAACATCTGCGTGTAAAAATTTTGACCTTTAATAACTGTGTAATCATCAGGCTAATCACTGCATGTGCTGAAATGCCAGGACACAGTGCAAGGATACATCATCCCTCAAAATCTAGTTTTTTTAATTTAATTTAATTTTTTTTTAAACCACAGTTGTGCCTGCTTCTTGTTATTTACAATTATCAGTACCAAGCAACATTTTCTTGTTTTCTGAATGCAGTGACTGTCTTAAAATGACTGTCGGTCATTTTTTGGTTTACTTTTTACGCCATGTTGCAGATTCAAATCACTGTTGTGTTCTAGTGCAGATTGCAGCTCTTAATATTATGATCAAAGTAAAAATCTAACCTTTCTATTTTATCACAGTAAGTGATTTTTTTTCCCCCAAGTCAGTTCCCGCACACACTTTTTCATCTGCATTGATCTGTTTCAGGGAGTCAGTGGACACTGTGGTTACAAGAACCTTTCTCAAGACAAGATGTCTTGAGAAATGAAATGAATGAAATGAATCAATGCAGAGGTGGAAAAAGGTGGCAATTGACTTCTTTCTTTGGAAATGGATCTTGGCCGACATTAATTCCCAACACCACACCAGAGACGAAGCCAGTGATGTGTATGTCGTCTTCCATTCATCTCACACAGTAAGTGATAAACATTTCAAGATTACAGATTTCATTTAAAATATTTGTTCTAAACACAGAGCAAATGACATTCTGCTGAACGTAAAGGAAAGATACATTCATTCATACATTCATAGTCTGGTGATTTTTTAAGCCTCAAGTGATTCAGCTTCTTACTTCCCTAAACTATATTTCACTATTGAACAACATGGAGGAAGAGTATTTCTGGCCTGGAAATGTAACAGTGATATTCCAGGAGGTAAAAAACAGTCATTGGAAGATTGGAAAAGTTGCAGACACCAACATCTCATCTCACAACTTCTCAGATGCGTGGCTTTGAACTACCCTGCACCTCCAGTTTGATGAGTGTGTGTGTGTGTGTGTGTGTGTGTGTGTATTACCTGTGATGATCACAGTGACTATTAAGACGAGGAACACTCCACAGTAAAGGCCAACTCTAAAGGTGGTCCAGGCAGGAGCAGGCTGCAGACACACACAGAAACACCAGAAAATGTCAAATGACACACTGGTTCATGTGTTTTTTTCCAGAAAAATGAACAGGGCTGTTTGTCTTCCTGCTCCTACTGAATTATCAGCTGCAGATCAAGCAGGGCTCTAAAAGGATTCAGTTATGTATATATTTCATTTAAAATGAAATATGAAATTGATGACTTAACATTTACTGAAATATTCAGTTGAAGAAACAAACACATGCATATGAAAAAAATAATAAGAATCGGTAATAAGAGCACATATCAGGTAAGGAGAGGGAGAAGGGAAAAAGATAAATAATGAAGTAAAAATAGATTTAAAAAAAAGAGATTGTCTATCCTAACTGCTATACGTATCATAAGGGATCACAAACAGAGTAAGGAGCAGTAATGGAGTGTTTAAAAAAAAAGAGTGAGAGAAAGAGAGAGAGGCAATGAAAAACAAATAAATAAAAATTCCAACAAAGGACATCCAATATTACATAAGATTTTCCTGGATTTTTCTATCAAATCATGCCAGTGTGTGTAGGTGGTGATTTTGTCACTTTTCCCAGAAATAAGAAGAGTAACTTGGTACCGTTTCAGATCCACTAATAACATTATAGTTATCATTCAATAAGTTTTGACTTTTTGCTGTTTTATGTTGAATTTCTTATCAGTGTGGACAGTAGAAAAAGAAAAGAAAAATCTGGGTGGAAGTAGTCCCAGTTTTTTGACTGTTTCCAGGAACGTGAACACAGCCTGCTTGGCTCGTCCTGATGCTTTCCATCAGTGTTAATTCTGAGAGCCAATTTTGATTTAGTTGTAGCCATTCAAACTGTTATTTTTTTTGTTTGTTTCAGTCACATTTACCTCATTTTGGTAGTTTTAGTCAAGTTTTTGTTGATGAGAAGCTACAGTGGTTTTAAATTGATGAAAACTAAGTTTGACTCTAACCCTGCCAGATCATTTTTCACATATTTTCTGTGTAAATCCCACATTAGATTATCTGTCAGGAACCTTTACAGTGATTGCTTTGCATTGTTATAGCTTCTTGTATTTTGTTGCTAGCTTTTGTTAATATTAGTATAGTAGCTTAGTATCAAAATTAAGGTTTGCCCATATGTCCGCTCTTTTTTTTTTTTTTTTTTTTTGTCCCAGAGCAAAGTCACAGGTGCACAGGCACATTCAGGTAACATGAGCTCCAGCCCCTTGCAAACTGCATTTTCGTTCCTCTATTTCTGACATTTTCATCTTGTTTTTATTCATTATATTTAGTCTGTTTTTGTTTGGTTTTCTTGACAAACACTTTTGGTTATATTTTCTTTTAGTCAAGAAACACTGAAAAACACACAGTAGTTTGATAGGTAACATTACATTTGAAATCAGTTCCAAATACCGAAAAGTTTTTTTTTTTTTTTTAAGCCAAATGGTTCTTGTACAGCAGTAAAATGGCTGCCAAAGAACAGCAGCTTCATGTGAGGGCAGAAGGTGATAGGTGTTTGTGTAACCTGTGCAGCACCCAGGGGGGGCACCCTGAGCCTCTTCATGGCCTTCTGCCTGTCGCCGCCCTCCAGCTCTGCTGTCACCAGCGCCTGCAGGACACACACAGATACGATACAGGCTCACAGATACGATGGCATTTAGGCCAATGTCTGTCAGAATTGAGACATTTGGGGTTTTTTGTCCAGCAAACAAAATGTGAATGAGCCGTTTGCGTGTGTGTGTGTGTGCGTGTGTGAGTACCTCAGTCTCCGAGATGAGCTGTGTGATCTTCTTGCAGGTGTAAAATGGAGCCACTTCGACGTGAGCCACCCTCCAGTCTGCCCCGCGCGACGTGTCCAAAATCTTATCATGCTTCTTCAGGATCTTCCTGAACCCTGTGAAGTTCAGGTTCTGGGGACACCAAGGAAAAGTGGAAAAGTGATTTTAAGTCTTTTAAAACAACTGGCAACATGGCTTGGTCAGAGTGTATGCAAATTTCATGAAGTTGCATTTAAGACTCAGCTAGCATTAAATTCACTTTATTTCTTCTGAGTTTTAATTCTTGGGGTAAGTAAATACAATTTTTGAGGTAACTCTGTGGTCATTTTCTTTTAATTTAATCTTAAATATATGTTTATAATAATTACAGTTTTGTGTCATTTTTTTTAAACAGTTTTCCCCCAAATTTTCTTTCTTTTTTTTTTTTTTTAAACTATTTTTCTAGTATTAACTTCACTTATTTAACATTGTTGTTTTTTTTGGACAATTTTTTAGTATATTTCTGGTCCAATAGTAGAGTAAATAGCTCTACATACATACCGTACTGTCCAGTATCCACATTATTTTGCCTTTCTTATTATTCTGATACATTATTTTGTGTATTCTTTTGAAATAATAGACGGATGGGTTGTTCCTATGGTTGTAGCACATACAAAAAATAAATTAATATTGCACTCTATGGATTGACCCCCATGTATGAGCAGCACTGCCTGTTGTTCTTGGGAAATATTGTTTTCATACAGTTGTACTGGAAGAGCTGTTTTGTGGCACTAGAGCTTATTTGTCTGTGAAACAAGTGGTTCATTTAGTAAATGCCAGCAGCTGTGACAGCCAAGGGTTTTTTATACTTCTTTGCAAACTAAAATTCAAAACCACTTAACCACATACCACATTTCTGGGCCTGCATTTGTGTTGTGTTATGGTTAAACTGGGGGGGGAATTCGTGCGCACACACACGTGGATGTATTTATGTATGTGTGTGTGTGTGTGTGTGTGTGTGTGTGTGTATACATACATATATCAATCTATCTATCTATCTATCTATCTATCTATATAGATAGATAGATATATCCAATCTATATAGATATAGATATCTATATCTATATCTAGATATAGATATATAAATATAGATTATATCTATATCTATATCTATATATAGATAGATAGATATACAGTATATGTGAAAGGTTACATGTGTGTGTGTGTGTGTGTGTTTTAAAGATATACATATATATGTTTAGAAGAGGACTTTCAAAGATGAAAAGACTGTATCTGTTGCTCTGCCAATCAAAATAATAATAAGAATACCAAAAACAGAATAAATAAATGAATAAATTAGATGGAAACTCTGGACAGTAATATGTGTATGTGGGCCTATTTACTCTACTGCACTTCCCAGTCCAATAAATCATGCAGCACCTTCTGTGTTTGTTAACATGGTGGCTGTACATGACCACAACGAACTGAGCGTGTCGGTGCAGCTTCAGGGTCTTTACATGTTAACCTGTCAGCTCTGTACAGATGAAACTTGAAGCACGCCAGTCACAAGGGCTCCATCAGGCTGTGTAGAGATCTCTATGGCTGAGATGAGTTTCCTGTGTATGAGTGTGTGTGTGTGTGTGTGTGTGTGTGTTTACCTGATAGTTCTGCAGCAGTATGAGGCTGAGGTAGAACTCAGAGAAGGCCAGCTGCAGGTCCTTGATGTTTCTGTGTTTGCACCTCTCCTGCTGGGACAGGGCAAAAACCGTTTTCCTCCTCCTTAGGCCCTGTGCGTTGGCCAAGCTCTCCCTCTGGGCGTCCAGTGAGGACTGCAGCTCGTTCTGCAGCGTGGCGAAGCGCCGCTGAGCCTCGGCCAGCTTTTCTGAAGAACAGAGCAGGGAGAGGAGGAAGACGGTTAGATTTTAAAAAGGAAGGTTTCTGCAGGGCAATGAAAATATAATGATAATGAAAACATATTTGTTGACCAGAAATGTCAATGTATTTACTCATAGTTTTTGTAAACAAAGGTTAATTTCTTTTTAAGTATTTATCTTGTTTTTGTCCTTCAATGTTTTTCACCATAGTTTTAGTTAATAAAATGAATACTGGTCATTATCACAATATCTGTCCAAATAATCACAGTACATTTTTGGTTTACTGTATTATTCAGCCCTGCAAGGAGCTTACAATCATGCAACAGTGTATGGGGCCCTGGAGCCAATGATCTATGGGTGACTTCAGTGTCTATGTTAATGTCAGGTATAAATGTAATCTACTCATATGCAGACACAGTCCAGATATGAGACACATGGCAGTGTCAGAAGAGAAGGGCTCGTTACCAGAGTAGAAAGTGTTGATCTTGGCCAGCTCCTTTTCACACGTCTGGAAGAACTTCTCCTCGAACTTGGCATAGTACCTCTTGACTGTGTCCTCGTCTGTGACTGCGGGACAAGACGATACGTTACATTAGTCAAACTTCAGAACCCACCACAGGCAAATTCTCACACCATGCTAATAAACCGTTTTGCTCAGATGGAGATGGGACGGAGATAAAAGGGCAGAAAGAGGAGGTAAAATGTTGTCAGCACTGGACAGTCCTCAGAAAAGGCTATACCGAGACCAACTGAAATACTATTTTTCACTTGCATATGAAGCAACAACCACCATTATTAAAAAGAAATTAACTGAAACGATTTAACTGTGTGACACCTGGAAAACGGGTGATGAGCAAATTAACAAAAAAGTACCAGGGAATTGGTCAAAAATTGGCGCACCAGACAACTGGCCAAATATTACCTGAAAACCAGCCAAAAAAAGGGGGAAAAAACACAACAAAGCTATATTTCTAATATTAAAATGATATTTAAATGTCATGATCAGTGATGGTAGATCACTGTCAGATTTTGTGTGTTTTTAAAACTGGAATTGGAATTTGTAAAACTGCATCTAGATGTTAGGTGAAAACAAAAGAGATGAGGACAGGAGAATGAGAGATAAAAGAGGGAGACACAGGATGACAGCAGAGCCTTCATCCCACATCCACCTGCAGCTTGTTGAGAGTTGTGATCAGAGGAGGAAAGATAATAGGTTATAAAACATTAATAAAGGTAATGTCCTGCTTTTAATGATCTAACCCCAACAGCTTAAAAGAAAGCAAAAGAGAGTTGTGTATGCAGGTGATGTCTTTGTTCTGAATAAAATAAAATAAAATTCAAAGGTCTGCATTACCCTTCTCTGACCAGCAGATGGAGCTCTATGACAAGAGAAGAGCAGGATGTCTAGTTCTCACTTCCTAAATAATTCTCAACTACCACTTAAAATTTCATTGAACTTGTACAATGACAATAAAGGCTTTCTATTCTATTCTATTCTATTCTAGGTGCTGTGCCATGCACTTTTCTATCTTCAACCCATGATCTCATGGTGGAACATCTGATATTTACTTCATATCTGTCTGTTTCCTTTATGCCAAACATGCAGTGGAGTGATTTTACCATCTTATAGCAGTAACAGCCAGATTATATTGTTTACCAGAATGGCTCACAGGCCTGTAATGAGGGATGTAACAACTGACATAATTATAAAATATATATATCTGAAAAATGAGCGTACGATTCAACTGACTAAAATTTAAAGATGGATCAAAAATTTGGCTTTTCTCTCTCTCTCACACTCAGCTCTGGTTGCTGTAGTGGATGTGTGTGTGTGTGTGTGTAGTGGGAGTGTGTGGGAGTGCAGCCAGTGCACTGAGGTGAGGTTTTCAGAGGTAGCTTGGCTCTTTCATACATGCTTTGCACATGTTGCGTTGCTTTTCACATCTCCCAAGAGAATGTCAAAGCTCTCATGTTGCTTTCAGAAAATGCAGATTGATGTATTTTCTGAAAGCAGAGTGCATTTAGTGGTGCATTTGTAAGAGGCCATTCTAGTTCTGAATAAATGTTTATGCATCTTCTATTGCAGGGGTCTTCAAACTGTCAACAGATTTTTTTCACAAGCAGTTAAACACCAGAAATCTGACACCGATTCAGTCTATCATCTTAATAATTATATAGTTTTCTTGTATTTTTAGGCAAAAAAAAAAAATCAAGTTTTGGAGCTAATTTTCTTTTTTTTTTTTTTTGCTAGTTTTTTTGTTTTGTAATTTTGTTTAGCTAATATGCTAATTTCAACTTTTTTCCCCAGTAAATTTATTTTATTTCTTTGAAAAACATGGGGAAAAGGTGATGAGTAAATGAGCAAGAAATTATTAGTTTAAAAGAAAATTAAATGACAAAAACATATTCATAATGACAGAAATTATATACTCAAATGATCAGTAGTGCTGGATCAAATTTGTTGTGTTCAAATGCTTGTGAAAGGCGTTGGAATGCAATAAGCATTTCAGTTATTCCTCATTTTGCTGAGGATCTTCTGGGGATCCTCAGCGACCCTTGGCGTGGGAGGGCTGCTCTGTAAACCACCGTTCCATTGAATTAATTTTACTTTATTTGTTCAATACGACGATACAGTGAGGAAAGTGTGAAAATTAAGTGTAATTTCTTTGCTTGTTTTTACTGACTGAATTTTCAATCATGTCTTTCCTCTTCATTTAATTTAAAGGCAGTGAAACACTGCAGTTTCCCTGACACTGAACAGGTGTGATGGGTCACCCTGCCCAAAAGAGCTGTGAACGCTGAAAAATTTCATTAGTCAGGCTTTTCCACCCTGACAAAAAAAATATATGCTTGGAGAAAACACTGAATACTGGTCATTTCTTGAATGTGAGACAAGTAATTGTACAGTGATAATGTGATACTGCCCTGTTCAAGTGTAAATCAGGTTTTTTCCCAGTGCTCAAGCTAATATGTTGCTCTCTATCAAACTGGGCTTTGCAGAGCGGTCCAGGCTGGTCCTGATACAACAAATGCCAACTTTTGACCAGCTTCACGTGTGTGTTTCTCTCCTTGGCTGAGAACAGAGGCACGCGAAACAAACCGCAGAGCGTGCAGGTGGTTTTGAGTCAGTCTCTGGAGACTCAGTGATTCAGGGTGCTTCAGACTGGCTGCTTTTAGACAAGACACCAAATTAACTAAATTGGAGTGTCTCGGCCACACACACACACACACATACACACATACACACATACGTGCATGAACAAATGCATGCATGCGCGCGCGCACACACACACACACATATATGTATGAACAAATGCGCATGCATGCACGCACGCACGCGCGAACACACACACACACATACGTGCATGAACAAATGCACATGCACGCACACACACACACTCACACACCAACAAAAGTGCTTCAGACTTGTCTGTTTTCTGTGTGATGGCTCATGTGAGCTCCTGGTTCTCAACTAGGTCTGCAGTTCAACCACTAATAGTACCTCAAACCTGAATTCACAAGTGGAGGGGAGCATC
>OMLB01044721.1:24500-41456 GCA_900302555.1 Myripristis jacobus | reverse complement strand
TCTTTTTTTCCCCCAAAAAAAAAAAAAAAAAAAAAAAAAAGCATGGGCACCGACTTGTTTCAATAAGATCAGTCTTTGCACTACACCCGCAGGAATTTTTGAATGGTGGAGTGCAGTCAATCCTCCTTCCACTGTTATGCAAGCACTCATAGATGGCTAGAAACTGAGGTTAGAAAATTCAGCAGAAGTGAGCAGCCGATGCCTCAGTCACATAGACAGGGAGGGAGGGAGAAAAAGGGAGACAGACAATGATGGAAAGAGAGTGAGCAAAAAAGAGAGATTATCAGGGAGGCCATGAGTGATGGGATGAGTGGAATGATAGATGGGTAGCTGCGTTGATATAAACAAGCGTCTGCTACCTCTGCATTAGCATAACTTTGCCTGTTTTCTGTGCAGTGCTTTAAGTTTCTTCCCAAGCCCATCTCCCAAATACTCCAAATCAGGCTGTTGTGTTCATTCATATGATTGGAGCTTATGTAATTTTTGGGTGATGTACCACATCACATCACATCACATCACATCACAGATGATTTTGACTGACAAAACTAAGCTGTGTGTATTAGAGGGGCTTCAAATATGTGGCCAGTACTGAGAAACTAATTAATCCATTTCTACTCATGGTGAAAAAAACGCTGTATCTTAAACAGCCCACTGAGGTGTTGCTGGGTACAAGCTGTCACATATTCATGTTCTCTTGTAAAAACACAGCATATAATGATGACAGGATCTTGCAGGAAGCTCCTAAGTCCAGTTTCACCATTTTTGCTGGTGTGTAAGTGTCTCCCAAGGGCAGAGATTGATTCACGGCCCTGGAGCTAGCCATAGCACTGATAATGCACTGGAAATGCACAAAACATAAGCATACAGTGAGATTTCTTCTCTTGCTGAAAAGTTGAACTCTGGAAGAAAAGATACTGCAGGACATTGTATATACTACTAAACATTCTCCAGACACTTATGTCTTTGTCTCTGGCTGTACTTCTAGATGAGTCATGGAAGAACTCTCAGAATAAAGGGAGCCTTGAATAGATAAATGAAGAAAAATGGAACAAAATGACAGTGGGTCACTCGGTGTATGACTACGCACAGTTCAGTTTTTTACTGAAAAGAAAATCAGGAACATAACGTGAATCATATCAGGTACCAAGATGTACATGGTCTATATAAAGACTTTGAGAGCACCATTAAAGTGCTGTAAACATCTATATATCCTTTAATTAAAGATCCTTCCTTGGTATAATTACTGTAAACAAATAAAAGCATGGTCAAGACTCTACCTCAGGTCAGTGGCAATGTTACTGCTAAGTGTTTCCACAAAAATAAAGAGCACATTTACCATAAACCCTGCTGTTTCTTGTGGCAAAGAGGATACTGCTCCTGCCCCCCCCTCCCTGACATCTTTGGCTTAACTGAAGAGGATCAACATGTTGGAAGTGTTCGAAGTGATTTTTCCACCAGCCTTTCACTCCTTCCACCATCTGCTAGAAACTCTGAAAGCTTTAGATCTCTTTGTAGTGAAAGAACAGGGCCCTCTTCCCATTTTGTACGCATTTTTTTTTTCTGTCATAAAGCAGTCGCAGAGATTTCCTGCAAAATCTGACCCTGTGACACATAATCCAAAATGAAGTGTGGAAGCTGGTAAAGGTTTCCAATCTTTTCTGCAATTGTTTTGTTTGTCTGATAATTTCTTAAAGTTAAAATGCTAACATTTATAAAAATCCATGGCTGGGCAACAGTCCTCATTGGGCTTTCTGCAGCCAACCATCACCTTTTTACAGTTTCAGTGTGCAGTGTCCCTCATTTTCAGAGCTTGTCGTCTTCCTTTGGCGGCGTCACAGCCAATTCAGTATGTTGAATCGGCAGCAGAAGTTGTTGGGACAGAGCATAGGCACAGAGATTGCGCCTGGTGACCATCGGCTATTTTACCTCAGTTTACCCTACTGAAATTGGTTTGGTGTGTCACAAGGGCAAATATGCAAAAACGTACACCTGGTGTGTTCAAAAACAGACACTGTTTTTCCATTAAACTGGTCAGAAAAGATTGGCTTCAGTAAACAACTGCACTGTCACACACAACAAACGCTGTGCCTGGATCTCCCCAAATGGTGTATCATGAAATGTTACAGTGCTGATACAAGTCTAAGGTGTAGCACATATTTGGAAATGTTCTGAGCACAGTATTAGGGCTGTGTCACTTTCATACGGTTTGTCTGTGGAGATTCTCAGTCATCCACGTCATGATATTCAAGTACAGTTAAAATCAATGTCAGCTGGACTTGAGTACATTCGTGAAGATGTTTCGCTTCTCCTCCAAGAAGCTTCTTCAGTTCTGACTTCAGTTCTGAACTTTACTTGAATTCATATGGATTAAGCTGTACCAGGGGAAACAAATTATTTTTTGATTCACCACATTGGTCCACATGAAACTGTACTGTGTATGGTTAGACAACAAAAATCCTTTGGGTAGACAGTGATGAAATGAAGAGTAAAATACTATGGCTGAAGCTGTTCACCACCTCCATAAGACACTAGCATGCAGAGATGTAGTTTGACTGATGTTTGTGATGATGATCCTTGAAGAACTGTAATTGTCTTTCAAATTTTCAACAAGTTGAGCCTTACTGCCACTTGGTGTTGCCAAAGAGAAAAGTTATAAAGGACTATACCGGTGATCTTTCAATGTTTAGCCTCATATTGGCCCTTGGTTTCCATTCATTCCACGACAATATGAAAATGAGCTTTTAGTCTTCAAATTTTCCTCACATGAGTATTCCATCACCGTCATAAAGTCGTCCACATTAGTTTTCCTAAAAGCAGCAGTACTGTTGTGTTTTGATAACTTAAAATTGGACGGAGCGAAACGCTATCTCCACAAGGGAAAATAATCCCAGGGGAAACATTTGCTTTACACAGACAATTATCAGTTCTATAAATGTTTACAAATGGTGATGACTTTGTTAGCAGCAGAAGCAGAACATTATCAGGTGGCTGTTTCAACCAAAATCCAAATTTGAATATTGAGGGATTTTAATAATATATTGTGAAATCTTTAGTACACTTGTATGATTTGTAAAATGGTTTGTTGCCATCTAAAATGTCATTATAGCCCTACTGACTACATCCTGTTTACTCCATTTGATATAAGAGGCAAACACACCCTAAGTAAAGCAACATCAATGTGACAGTACGGTATGTAAAGTGAAATGGTTTTGAGGGATTATTTCCTGGTAGAAAGCTCCATTTTCACCTTTGGTTGACAGATGATTGACAGTAAGAAGAGCATATCGCAGTTTGCACACTGATACGAGAATACTGATCTCAACACAATGAAACAACAAAGTCTTACAGATTAATAAAAAACAGCAAGTGTAACCAAACCAAATGAACGTTTCATGTTTACTGCGATGACTTATCTAGCTCTGGGAAGCTGCTTTTTCACACTGTACAAGGATGAATGGTAGTATCCTTTTAACACATTTACGCCTCCATATCTTCCCACTCAACTTCAGGCTGTTAGTCACTGAGCAACTCCATTGGACTAGCTGGGGGATTAAGTGCCTTGTTCGAGGACACCAGTTACTCATTTCACTCTCCAACTGCCGCCCAGATGTTCACAGATGGGGGAATCAGAACCAGCAACCATCTGGTCACAGGCCTGCTTTTTTTGGACTCTGCAGCCAATTCAAATGTACACAACTAAGGCAACCAAGCCAACAGACACAAGGTATCTGTTAACAAACTACAGGTTTAAGTAATCAAACAAGCAATGCTGGCTATTTAACCTGTGAGGTCATTTATGTAATGTATATAATTTAATGTGACGTGAGGACAGGGCACTAGCAAAGTACAAAACATCACAAGGACACTATAAATAGAGTTTAATGAATAGGGCTCATAGTGAGTTGACTGCTGTTTACGGGAACAATATGATGATGAGGCGAGGGAACGCCCAGTGATTAAATACCTACTTCATCACAGTGGCTACTCTGCCCTCTCAGTCATTCAGCCTGTCAGTCAACACAGGGCCTACCACCGCTCATTATGTCACTTAGTCTGGCTGTAGGAAGTACGAGTAGAGACGCATCCCGGTCAAATAATCATGGTGGATCAGTGTGTTTGTGAGCATGGCAGCTGTAAATACAGCCTATGCTTTTGAACTATTGACCTCTATTACACTTACATCATTGCTCTCGATTTTAAATGACATTTAAACAAAAACGACTCACTCTTATCAGGCACAACCCATCACGACACAATCCAAGTCACAAGCCAAATAAAACATGGTTTATTGTGAGTAATGATGCTTATTTTTTTCACAGATCACAATTAAGCATTAACCAGTTAAGGAGAGTAAAATTAAATTTAAGTTATGTTATACTTTGCCTAAACTGAATAAAATTCTATAAAATAGCACATGCCTGACCAGTTCAGATGGCTTTAATACTAGCAGCTTATTCTTTCAAGTATACATGTGCATGTGTGTATGTGTGTGTTTCAAGTGGGTCAGAGGGTTCAGCTCTTATCATACAGGACACACACTGCACAACAGGTGCAACCAGATTTACTGGCAGCTGGCAGATGTGCAAGTGGAGCCAAATAAAGTGCAAATTGTGTGTAAAATATAGAATGTCTCATAATTTGACCTACAATTACACACTATTGTTCTTCAGTAATCTTTGCACCGATAATCAGAAGTCAGATTTGAATCCATGATATCACAAGCTTTGCTTTAGCCCACAGGCGCACAATAACACTGCAGACCAAAAGGCTGTTAACCTGCCATGCAAGGACTGCATGTACTCTATGTAAGATGAGAGGGCCGAGTGCCAAAACATGAAAGGCGGAATTTGGGATAGACATTTTTTTTTTAATGCTTCCAGGAACTAAATTCAAGGCCATTTTTAAAAATTAAATACAGGAAACAAAGCAGTGAATATATTGCTACGCACATAGCCTAGTTAATGAAAGTTGTCAAACTACAAATAGGCAGAATTAGAAGCTAGAAGCAAGACTGCCATTCTAGCTTAAATAACTGAAATTTAAAAAACTTCTGCTCACTTTTTCATGTTGCTGGTGCGCCTGCTTGTGTGTATGTGCAGCAGCACGAAATTCCACCAGATTGAGCATAGGGCAGCGGCAACATTGCCTATCATCTGTCAGTCTTATCATTTTGACCACTAAACTGCAGTTTGGTGACCTCTTTGCAAGAAAGTAGAGCTCAACAGCAGCCGTTCGTGCAGTCTAGTCCCAGTGACTAAGAGAGGACGGCTCCCAAAAATGCAGCCATTTCATCTTCTACTGGCTGCAAAGTCCAGAGTTTTATATGAGCGTTTCAATTTGGACTCTGGAAATGCTGTTTTTAATTAAGTAATTTTAAGTGTTTATTTAGCCCGGCTTCGCCTCAAGCACCCGCCGATTAGTTAACTAGCTAGCCTAAGCACAAATAAACAATAGCATAAAAGCAAACTCTATTACATGACAGTTAAATCTGATCAAATGATTTGATTGGGCATTCCATGAGTGCTGCTATTCAGTCCAACAGCATTCTGACCATGTATCACTGCACTTTACAAGTGTTTTGTAATAACCATTAATTCCATTAACTGCAAGGATATACATTGTAAACTTCTTACCACAAGGACATGTTTCTGAAAACAAAACCGGAGTTAAATTATGAATTGGCATCAGAAGATGACAAGAGGGAGGAAAGAAGTCTGGATTCTGCCACTTCTTGTGTTTTTTGCCCTCACTGTTGACTGTAAGACAACGCTGCCCTCTATCTGTAGTAAAGACGGTCAGGAAGTAATGCATTACAGGCAACTTTCTGGGCAAAGTGCCATGAGGGGTGTGGGGGAGTGTCGGGGGTGAGTGCATTAATGAGCAGGTCGAAGTGCCAAACCAGTTTTCTGCCACAGGTGGCACATCTGCCGCCCATTTCTTAATAAAAACAGGCTGCCCCCTTTTAAACTACAATAGGTTAATTACTACCATCATCTCTGTTACTGTCGTCTCGGTGATAGACAGTGAGATTTAAGGCTACAGTAGTCATATTCTACAACAGGGGTTGTCAACCTTTTCCACCCTAAAGCCCACACACTCTTCATTATAAAAACAATCCAAACAACATCCCACATTATTGCCTAAGATTTTTTAAATTGTGATACTCTGGACTGAAAACAATCAAAATTACACACTGATCATTATCAGCATGGATGAAGTGGTGGACATCAGAAGGCAAAGGTCAAAGGTCAAGTCAGACATGTGGGAGAATTTCAGTGTGATTACAGACGATGAGAATAACATTGTCAGTGGCTTCACTATTCAGCCAAACAACCCTGTTAAACAGAATGTGGAACAATGTGTCTGACAGCGGTGCAGGTCAGGCTTTGGGTCTTGTATTAAAGGTCGGGTCAGGTCAGGTCAAGATCTGATTTAGAGAAAATAGCACCTAACTGGTTGGATGTGGTATTGAGCTTTTCTGGGATCGGGTTGGACAGGGGTTTGTAAAACTGGGCTAGTGCAGGACTCCCACTGGTTGAGAAACCCCGTAGGCAAACACTCCATAGCTCCAAACCCCGTAAACAAGTCAGTCAGTCAGTCAGTCATAATACCGCTGAATTTTGGCAACAAATGTGTTTACCATGATGATTTTGGAGCAGGAATACTGACGAAATTAGAAGAATGACAACTATCTCCCGAGTAAATAATAAACAAATTATCACCATCTTTGTCTACGTTACGACTGGTTTGAGTGAACAGAAAGAAAGAAAAAATGTTAAGTGTCCAAGTAGCTCAGCCTAAGAAGCATGACCTTGTATGACATTACAGTTTCAAATCAAACTCATAATCACAGTTTCAGACAACTTAAAAAAAAAAACTCAAGCCAAATGTAAATATAATATGGTAAAAAGGTAAAAAATAGCAATCATTAGTACAACAACATATGTACAAAAAAAAATAAAAAACCAAGGCTTGCAAAAGGCTTGACCATAATTGCACAAGCTCTGAATCAATCTTGCTTGTGAGTCAATAAAATAACCTGCACTCTACCTTTGCTCTATATGATATGTACACTTCCTTTATTGAGAAACCCCAATAAACAGTTACATAATTATGTACTTGTGTGTTTATATCAGCACATCAACACCTCCCTCTGGTGATGTCGTTTTTGTTATTGTTACATATCTTGCCGATTGCAAGATAAAGAGATGCAAGACCAAGAGTTAAGACAAAAAAAAAAAAAAAAAACACCTTGTTTTAATTTGCTTCAGCCTCTTTATCTAAACCAGCTGACTGACTTTGCTCCCCTAATGATCCTGTGGCTGCTGATAGGCGCTGAGGGGTCATTATCTGACTAATAATAGATCTGACCTGTATGTGTGTGTGTGTGTGCACGCACAGTATTTACCTTCGATAGATGGGGCCTGGTCCTGAGCAGAATACAGCATCTCTTTGAATGCCTGCAGACACAGAGACAGAGAGGAATTATGAAACATCAGCCACATTTCATCTTTTGAAACCATCTCGTTTCAAGGTAGAACAAGTGAGAGGTGTTTCACAGACACTGGCCAAGAAAGTTGAGAGCATTAACAATCTGTAATGTAGTCTGCAAAATATTTTGAGAACACGGGTGTGAATTGTCTGGTATCGATCCAATTCAGTTTGTGAGTCACATAGTGGTGATTCAATTTAAGAACAAATTTGCTTTTTTGGAACGACTCCATTTGATTCAAATTTGTAAACCATGATTTGAGTCAAAAATTTTTGTTTTGTACCTTTTTTTTGTTATCAAGTGTTTTTTTATTTTCATTGTAAAAAAGTGCGAAACTTTTGTTTTGTACCTTAAATCTAAATTTTATAACCATTTAATAAACATATGTGCTGTAAGAATGTAATAAAGTATCCCCTTACTTCATAAATGTGAAAAAAAAATCAAAGAAATTACTCCAACAGTATTTATTACATTATATAAATACACAAAAAAGCACTTTGTTTGACACTTTAAGGTGTTCTGTTAAAATCATGAATGAGTCTTTCATGATTCAGGCCAACGTCTATTTATTTCTTTTAGCAGATTGATGCAGCTGAATTGGCAGAATTTTTAATTGATGCAATGAATGCCTACACCCTTCGCTGAGAAGGTAACCTAGTTGTAATGAGCTGTATATTTAAAAAGCGCAGCTCATAAGATGTCAAATAATAAAATGCCAGTAATAATGAACTGAAATATAATCTGGTTATACCCATCCAAAAAGACAGTTGATGTCTTTCATTATTTAACTCAATTGTTAAAAAGCTGCCATCCTGTGGGAAACCCTGAAATGACATTTAGCTTGTATAGCGAGGGCTCCTCTTCTAAACAATAAGGGCTCTGCCAAGAAACTTCACAAACAGCAGCATTTCACCATGTTCACACGACAGGAGACATTTTTCCTCCCACCGGAATTTCTGTTTTATTGTACCAAAGATCACATCATTTAAATATTGCTTTGTGGAGAGCTACATTCACCAATCTGGGCATTTGGGAACAGGATCGATGCCAGTCCCCATACTACAGATACGATCAGTGCACCTCTGGCAGTCGCTCTCTCTCTCTCTATCCTGTGCTTTATATGGCAGCATTGTGAGAGATGCAGCCAGTCAGTCAGTGAGCCTCCCTCTCAGTCCTTGTTAGTGGATCTGCAGTGTATGCTGCAGTCTGTCTCTGTTGTAGAGTGCGCTAGCAGAGGACAATCATTCAGTCTCGGTGAGTGCTGGTAGGACAGCAGCACAGTCACCCTCTTTCATCCCCTCTCCCTCCGTCTCTCTCGCTCTGTAAGCACTAGATAGTAGAGCAGTCAGTCAGTGTTGCAGAGTGCCAGGAGAGAACAAGATGACAATGACTGCACTGTACGCCAGCCAGCCAGCCAGCCACAAAGCAGCAGAGGGGGATGGACTCCCAGCTCCCTGCAGCAAACGCAAGGCCAAGTCAAGGTCATGCTACAGCTCACTGAGCCAGCCAGGCAGCCTACGCTTCCACTGACTCACCAGCACAGCCACAACAACAACAACCATACACAAGCAAACACAAACACAACAAAACAGCAGCACATAGACAATCAATAGCTTGGCAGCAATACGCTGGATGCTATTCTGGATGTACACTGACAGTTTACATTTTTGGCCTTCAGCCAACTCTCCTATCCAGAGCAGCTTAGAATGCATGCATGACTCCATTATGTTCAATCAAACATAAGGAATGCAAAGATTAGAGTGATAGTGGCCTTTAAATATTCTTGGCAACACAGAAAACTCAGCACAGAGTTTCTGGGAAAAGACAGAACGAGAGGTAAGACATTAAATAAATGGAATGTTTAGAGGAAATCAGGGATAAAGAGGTTGGATTCATTTTTGTCCCACAGAGCCACTGACCATTAAGGTTTTTGATTTATGACTTTATTTTGAACGGCTGTGGAGTGTTTGGGGATTTTTTTGCTGCTTGTTATGAGAGTTCAGGTCAGTAAAGCTCTCCGAGGCTGTAAACAACAAAGGGCTTCAAACAAAATTGAACTTGAGCAGCGACTATATCTTGGTACACGGCCGTTAAGTGAACAATTTAAATTGAAAGCTGCACTAGGCGAATCTGCATGGTGGCAGCCGCAAATTGCAACAAGAGGTTTGAATTTTGAGAAATTCATTGCCCAGAAATCCTGTAAGGTGATTTCGGTAAACTAAATGTCATCTTCATAGCGTCTGTTAGGCCTGTTTTGCTAGCCAATCAATATTTTTGTCCAAATGTGTATGTGAATGTGAATGTGTCCGACTGTGCATATTCATATCCTTACCAAAAGAGGCTGAGGGAGGAAAGAAGAGCCGTATCTCCAGTCAAGCCAATGCTAGCTATTCACACCGTTGGCATTATTGTATTACTAAAATTAATTCAGTAGCAGGCAGTGTTATAAAAACACCAAACTGCCTGAAGACCGCATGTTGCACACCACTTTAATTCACACCCTTTTCATAAACAAACACATAGAACAGTTTTGCACTAAAACATCCTATTTGTCTGAGCTTTTAAACACCAGACCTCATCAGATTGCACCAAAAACACATTAAAATAGTTTTTAAAACAGATTTTATGATTGACCTTCTGATTTAAAAACATTTTTCCCAGAGTTGATGATGGAATTAGCTAATGAGTCAACCATCTCACTTCCCTCCCATCTCTGTTGATAGCTGTAAATGTGTAGTATCCACATCCATTCAAGTAGCAACGAGGCCCCGATCACATGAGAATCTTTGCAGCTCAAACAATGTTATTAAAATTCTGGGAAACTGAAATGGGTTAGTTTAACACGTATTTGCATTCACAATTGACCCTGAAGATATTCTGAATCAAGCCTGGTAGAGATCAGCTGGATTTTCTGTCTGTCTAAATACCTGGGGCCGTATTCACAAATGTTCTGGGAATACTCTCATGGAGCATAGCCCGCTCCTAGCCTAGGACTGATTTAGGAAGCAACATAGACTTTTATTTTAGAGAGGAGGTGTGGTTTCCCCGTTGCTAGGAACGAGGCATTCTTTTAAAAGGTGTGATTGGTTTATCGAAAAAAAGGCACTCAGAGATAATGGGCATACAATGAACAGTGAGATCAATGGGCATAATCATAGAATTTAGTCTCTAGTAAGATTTTATGTATTTGCTTGCGATTATTTACCATTTTAGTAATTAATCTATTTGATGTTAACAGGGAAAAAATGCCTCAGCTCAAATAATGCAGATGTGCATCCCATCATGTACACCAACAACAGGGGGGAAGCCCACTTTGTCCATGAAGGCCCTTTTGTGAGCCTGCAAGGTGTGGACATCCAGTGAATATTTAAAAAAAAGAGCTGTAAAAGAGCTGCAACTATATGATCACCCTGCTGATGGAAGGCTGCGACAGACCCAAGTCAGCACTGCTGCAGTGTTTCATTTTTCCAGTTGCCGAATATCTTCGTGTTGTGATCACTTTCATTTCTGCTGTTATTATTACATTGGGTGGGAGATGTGAGCACATCTTTAATGAGATCAACCACAAGCATTATCTGGGCACAATCGAATCTGTAGCGTTTCATCAACTCACTGTCATTCAGTATTTGGAGAATATTTCTCCTACCTCTTTGTCCTTCCACCATTTTCTCCTCTGCTTAAGAAACTCTTTTGCTTATTGAAAGTCCTCCTACTCCTAACAATTTTTCACCTTAGGAGCTTTGCGAAAAACTTTTATCTTTACTAGGAACTACTCTAAATTGTAAGGGGAAATTCTTACAAAATGTCACAATTTTAAGCATCTCCTGATAATTTCAGAACTATAGGAGCAACTCTCTGTATTGAGAAGCTTTATAAATACTGGGTGGGTTTCTGATGGGAAATGATAAACATAACAAAGTACCAACAAACACTAAAACTGTTTCGTTAATATTCAAGGAGGCCAAATGGCCAACTTCCAGCAAGCCAGTCCCCCAGGAGCAGGACAGAAGCACAGTGATCTTATAGGCAGCCAAAATGTATTGGTTTGCTTGGGAGGCTAACTGGTTGGACTGCCAACCAAACAGAATCATTCCGTAACAGTAAAGGTAAAACAAACAAACAAACAAAAAAAAAACACAACTGGACTGATGCAAACTTATGGAGTTGCATTCTGTTCAGTATTTTGTAGAGTCAGTTCAACACAGTCACTTCTCTCTCTAACACCGCATCAGCTAACTGATTTCTCACCAGTGACCCAACCCCACAACTGATTAAGAGGAAGGTTTTGACCACAGAAGGTGGATCTAAAGTGTCAGGTGGGTTCGGATGCTCTCCTATAGCTCCTATATTGTGATTTAAGCTGAAAACACAAGTGTGCATACAAATCTGACAGACTTTTTAATCATATTGTTTTTGGCAACTGGAGTAAAATTTTATGACCAGTTCTGCAACTGAAATAAACATGAAAATTAAACCAGCTGTATCAGAATGTACATATGCATGATCGATCTCACACCAGGAAATGCACCAGGAAACCATAACACTTTTAAAGCTGAATTTAAGGCCTAAAGTGCTGTAATACACAAGGACTATTACAACATGGCTGTATTATCTATTCTCAAGACCTTTTATGGACTTGAAATGTGATAATGTAATTTTATACAATTTAAGAGTTTTTCCAGGGCCTTCAGAAAGCCTGCGGGAAGGCACAGAGAATACAATACATCTCTGTGTACATGTGCAGTAACAACAAATCAAACCCTTCTCATTGATTGAAAGTGAGAACAAGGCTATAGGCCAAGGTGGGAATCCGTGATCATTAAAAAAAAAAAAAAAAAAAACAGTTTTCCAGTGTAACTTGAGAGATTAAGTGCTCATCATGTGAAAGAGATAAGGGATTTTCAAGCACTTGAATGTGCTGATGTCTTCCACTGTGAGCCCTGGTTATGTTAACCAGCCCTCCTGCCAGGCCATCCAGCCTCACTTTATTTTTCTTGCCACTCCAACAAAAACAGCTTCATTTTCTCTCTCACGCACACTTAATACAAACATAATGGAGACGGGATCCCAGCTCAGCCCTCCTGTCTCTTCATAAGCTTCTGACGTCTGAATTAAACTGAGAAGAGAGGAAACTGTTCCATGCATGGACTGTCATATCTTGAGCATGAGTCAAAGCCTCACTTTATAAACACTTCATCTGGGTCTCCATATAGGGATCAACTGATTTTTCAGAGTCCATACCAATTTTTAGTAATCAAGGTATCAAAACATATTTAGGGCCAACATTCATTTGCAATAAATTTGAAAACAGTATCAAAACTTCCAGTGTTAGAAACATCAACACAAATCTTATTAAAAAAAAAATGTTTAATTAACATTATTTCAAAAATAAAGGGGGAGGGGCGTGACAATTCAAAATTAACTTGTTCTGAAAATCTCAAATACTAACTGGCTTGATGTAATCACTGTCACAAATTATTTTCTGCCTGTTTTGTGTATCTGTAATGCAGGGCATATTCAAAAGTGCACTTACCCAACATTACAGGGTATGCATGTTAGCGTGCTGTCTACCATTTTACTTTTTTCACATCACAACTACGCAACATAATTTTTTGACTCCACTGATGTCACGCTTTACAGTTGGATTTCTCCCAAGGCTCCCACTGTAGACCTGTTGCTAAATTCCAAGACTTTTCTGTGAATTCACAACTAAGTCTTGCCATGAGCTAAAAAATATTCTTTCCATATGATTGGCTAATGCTCTTTTTCAAAAGGGATGAACACTGGCTTCCATCATTAATGAATGAAATGAAAAAGAATGAAAACAGGTTAGAAAATTCCTTGACCCATATGTAAAAGATTCAGATTTTAATAATCCAGAAACTGCAGTTGGAAACCTGGTTTTATGTCTGAACTATATATCAGTAAAAACACTTATGGTCCATTTAAAAAAGGACCACACCACTGATTTTGAATGTTTGGCCCATTTACAACAATTTCCCCACATTTCACAATGCAACAAACTATTTTGCAAATGATGCTGGTGTACTAAAAATTAATATAATAAAAATCCCTCCATTTTCAAATTTGAATTTTTGAAACACTCACCTTATTATGGTCTTTTTATGTTATGTGTGGAGAAAGTCTGATATCTCTGAGAGTTCATTTTCATATTGTAGTGGAATGAATGGGAACAAATGGCCGGATAAAAAGGTAGGAAAAATGATATCGGAATTCTAAAATCTGACTGTTTGCTCTGATTTAAAAAAGATTAGCACAAACATTAAATATATACCTTTTTTTTTTTAAGATAATATGCTAAACATGCAAAACCACTGGTATGGTCCTTTAATTCAAAATCAAAATGAGTGGTAACTGATAAATTTGGGGGTGAAGGTGGAAATCATCTCCTCACCTTCACTTCATCTTTTCTTCAGGCCTTCAAGAAAACATGAACTCTGACTTCTCAAAGCAACAAAGACAAGCGTTGGGATCTAATCTTTGCACTGTGAATGCATTTGAAGGGCCCTGGCGAAAGTTGTGCAACACGTCATGAGAAATGAGTGCATGTACTTTGGCTGTGTGCTGGATTGTCCCGATGTTTGAACAACGCACAGTGGGATCTAACGTGGTTTGTTTTAATATGACAGTGAGTTATGGTGACAGGCTGATTTGTTTGCTGACCTAGTGTCAGGCTCTAAGTAGCAGCACACACACACACACACACACATATGCACAGTGTGAGGTCCTGACTGCGACTGTGTCTCTTGAGCAATAATACACGCTTTCCCACATTTCCCCTAAAGCGAGCGTCCATTCTGTGTGTGTGTGTGTGTGTGTGTGTGTGTGTGTGGCTAGTACGCTGGCTCAGCATGTGCTAAGGCGTAAGTTTCCAAAACAAAACACGCACAGCACAACAGGAAGGAAGGCAGCCCTGCTTATCCTCACAGATTACCCTACTTCTCTCTGTCCTTTTCCCCTTCACTCTCTCCACCTCTCCTTTATTCTCCCTCTCTCTCTCTCTCTCTGTGTCTCTCACTATTCATTTGTCACATACATCTTGGCATCTAGCTGGCCTTGTAACTCAGCCATGGACATTTTCACACACCTTGCGGCCATTACCCAGACACACACTTCACGGCGGTCACCGCAGGCAGGTTGTCACACCACATCAGCCAATCACTAGTCCGTGGGAATGACCGAGTGTGTGTGTGTGTTTGTGTATGTGTCTGAGAGACCTCAGTGAACCCAGTGGCACAGATTTCTTATTGTCTTCATCCTTCTCCCACCTACTTTCTCACCTCTTTCTGTTATCCCCAATCCCTTTTCCCATTCGCTTCCCCCTTGTCTCCCTCGTACCCTAACCCCTCTCTCTTTTCCATGCAGTATTATGCTCTCTCATCATCTCTCTACCCCGTCTTCTTCGCTTAATCTTTTATACATTCCTTTCCCTTTCTCAGCCCCTCTTTCTTCTCCCCAACTCCTCACCCGCGAGCAGAAAAACACATTATATCCTGACACCAAACTGTCAAAGGGATTATATGAGTCATAACTGGATTATTCAGTCATCTGCGTCCTGCAAAAACCTCACATCTGAAGAATTTTCAACATTTTCCTGTTGTTAATGGATGAAATTGTCCCCTTCGAGTTGCCCTTGTGTACAGCCAGCCTCACAGTGAGACAGCTCACAAGAAATGGCGTTGTTAAAAGTCAAACTTGCATGGGCATAATGTGAGAAAATGAAGATTTTGTCTTTATTTTGCTGGAGAGCGCCGTTTTGGAGACACAGTGTTTGCTGCAGGGCTGTGACGCCGCGCTTTATGACGCACACATGATGCTAAACTAGTAGATTCACTCAATATCAACATCAACATCTGACTGAGCATATGTCTAAACTACTCAGCTGAATCTACAGAGGATTTTTTTTTTTTTTTTTTTTGCATATACTCACTCTCATGGTGAACATTAACTCTTTGAAACCCAGGAGCCTGTGGACAGGTTTTATTCAGCAAGCTTTATTTCACCCCTGAACAAAATTCACTTTTTTTCTTTTAAATTTTTTTGGGGCAATTGGGGCTAATGAATACATAAAAAAGTGTTTTGCAAATTTATGGTGATTTTCTTGTAATTTTATTTTAAATATTTAATTGTAATCACAATAATTCTTCTAATTTTTTGTTAATTTAGGGGATTTTTTTTCCTTTCTTTTGGTGATTTTTTATTTTATTTTTTACCTTTTTTCTAATTTTCTTCTCGTATCTTTTTTATTAATTTTCTGTTCTTTATTTTTTTTTTCTTCCTTTTGTGGAAACACTCTGGTGATTACCTTGTAAATTCAAATTAATCTATAATGTTTTTGAAAGAAATCAAGAAAACTTGCTTGGGGAAAAAATGTGTTAAATTACATTTTTCACCTAACATGCCTCAATGAAAAATACCTATACCAGGCAAGTCAGCTGCCTAATCACCACGACAACTTAAACATAATAAGTTATGCTAATGAGGACATATAAAATGGTGGAAAACTAGCTAAATGTCACATCAAAATATTTCCAGCTGCTATGTTCCAACATCCAATGTTTGGGAAACCATCTTGGCATGTATATCCACAGTTATCTACTTAACTATGTGAGATACAGCCTTGATACTTTACATGTAAATTACCATCAACATTATGTCCTTAAAGTCAAGTACTGACTGTTTCAAAGTGTTCAACATGTTTTTACAGCTCTCCCAAATTGCCTCCCAATCTTTTTGCCCCTGATTTCTAACTGCTGAAAAATGGGTGTAAATTTGTTGAATTTGTTCATACTCAGAGATACTATGATACGACCTACTGAAAATCACTTTTTGTTTAATGACTATCTTCTTGGACCAATTGAGAAAATATGATCAGAGAAACCAAGTAAAACATCCCATCACATGAAAGTGTTACATGAAGTTTTCAAAATAAAAGGGTGATTTTCCATATCATAATAAGCCTAATATATTTTTGTCCTGAGTAGCCATTAGTAAAATTTTATTCAAATTTAAAAATCAGTTTTCCCAATAATATACCTTTACATTCTTTCTGTTAGAATATATGACTAAGTCTGCCTCGATAGACTCAATTGACCAGAATGCAATGTGACGAAAAGAAAGGTTGTGTTTTGATTAGGGGATGCAATTCTCTTTGTCTTGCTCTTAGTATGGTTTTGCATTTGCTCTTACCCACTACGCATTAAAACCCAAGGTGGATTCACAGAGGTTCAAGTGTGGCCTCTGGTGACTATCACAAGGCATTCTGGGAAATGAAGGAAATCATTAACTGAGGAGGGCAAAGCAGGCTGAGGGAAAGTGGGTACACTGGGCCTCTTTCAAGTAGGTCCATTTGTGTTTGTATCTGTATGGACGTGCATATTTGTGTGTGTGTGTGTGTGTGTGTGTGGGATTGATTGTACCTCGGGTTACATATTCTGTCCACA
>OMLB01044721.1:9858-24480 GCA_900302555.1 Myripristis jacobus | reverse complement strand
TGTGTGTGTGTGTGTGTGTGTGTGTGTGTGTGTGTGTGAGGACTGGGTGTGTGTGGTATGTCTTGGTGTGATCCCTCTAATACCAGTCAGGTGGCAGCCAGGGCCATGAACACTCAGGCCCCGTCTTTCACATCCTCTTTACCTCCCTTAAGGCGTTCCCTCCTTCCTCAGTCTCTCTGCAAATTTTCTACTTTTCTTTCTCATAGAATGAGGTTTCAATTGGAATCTGAATGGGGACTGTCACAATGAAACCTTTGAAACTTTCAGATTCTCGCCTTTTTCCTCTATAAGCCCCCCTCTCTATCCTCCCCAGTCATTTATTACCTCCTTCTTTGTCCATTCTCAGAAACCTTTTTCTTGTCAGCTCTTCCACTCTACAGACCTATCACCCTCTCCCTTGATCTCTCAATCTGTCTCTCCCCTTATTTGTCCCTCCTCCTCCTCTCATTATTTTCTCCTCTCATGTGTCCCCTGTCTCCACCATTCCTCCCCTACTTGTTTTTCTCTCTTATCCCTCTCAGTTCATCTCACATGATAAGACCAGAAGAGTCAGCAGCTGTCATCCATGACCATATTCTGCTGAAGGCAGCATTACCAAGGACCAACAACTGGACCAAAAAAACATACAAACACAGATAAAGATATATCCACAAGACAGAGATAAAGATGCATGAATACATGGACAGATATACGAGGGCAACAAGTAGCTAACACAGAAATCCGAATGCTGACAAAGAAATGTGCTCTCTCCTTCAAGGGCATGGCTGACAAATTATGGGTCAAAAATTTGTCTTTGCCAAAGCTGACCCTGTTGTGGGAAATACACTAGCCACTGGACAAATGTGGGCTGACTGCAGATGTAGATGTAGGTGGGAAATTTGGTAACTTTACCAGCCATATTGGCAGGTGACAAGTCACATCATGCAAAAGTCCGAGTTCTCTTTTAACAAGACCAAACTAAAGCCTTTAATGTGTGCAAAACTTTCAACGTGTGCAAAACCAAAGACAACTCCGGTAAACTCTGGTAAAGAACATTGTCTTGCACAAGTCTTGCAGAAGTCTTAAAGCAGACTTTGAAAAACATAGACGTTTAACTATGAGTGGTTTAAAGATTTACTCAATTCAATTCGATTCACAAAACAGAGTTCACAATTCAATATTTGTCACAATACTGTGAACAAAAAATTAAGAAAAAAATATCAGATTTTTTTGTCCTCCTTAAGTATAGCCTAATCAATGCAAAACAATGTGTTTTCTTCTGGTCTGTATAACATTTTAAATATATCACTTGACCCTGGCTGTAGAGAACTGATCACTTGAACAGAGGTAGAAAATTGTAAACAAAATGTGCTGTAGCAGTTTAAGCTCTAATATTAAGATACAAGTGATATTTTAAATCACACAAATGATGGAAAGTCAAAAAGATGGGGCATCCTCAATCGCCAGGTTCGCCAGGATATATCTTTTTGTTTATTTTTCTCCACTGTTTGGCCATGCACTGGATGTCCTACTCTGCCAAATGCAGTAAAATCCTTTTTTTCATGCTAACCACTGATCTCACAAGCACTTTTGATCCGCTGACAGGTGGGGCCTAAGCAACGGTGGAACTACTGTTTCTGTATCATTTCGCAACAGCTCCCCCAAGCCCTGTTTGTTTATCTACACTGCATGTGAAGCTCCTGGGTAGTGATACCAAAACCAAGTAGTTCCACCAGTAAGCAAACAAGTGGGCTGGAAAAGAGCATGGATCATGAATACTAAACAAATGTGTGTTGTTGTGCATCCTTCAAAACATCTTTTCAGCCCAAAAGCTTTTCACTCAAAAATGCATTTCCTGGGCCAGATCCACTTCATTCATTTTGCAGAAGAACAGTCTTGGTGAAGCGCTCGCTCTTATAGGGGAAGAAGTTGACGGATCAAACTTGGAGGATGACGCTCATGTGAAGCAGCAAGTACCACCATCGGTAAGAACCTGCATTTTAACAAATCAAAAGTCTCCAGCCATTGATTATGTGGTAAAGAACCAAATACATTTGCAAAGTCCACAAATACCACATGAAGTTCCCTCCTCTCTTCCCTAGCCAACTAAATTTGATGCCAAATCATACTTGTTTGCTCTCAGCACACAAGCATGTGTATCCCGTTCCAAGTAATTTTACAGCTGCTGCACAATCACGCTAAAGAAACTTTTTCCCTCTATGTTAAGAAGACAAATAGACCAAAACTGATTCATCACTGTAAAGTTTCTCTCTATTTGAATTAGAATTTCTCCTGCTCTACGCCATGATCTTAGAACAAACTGCTTCCTCCATGCTATCTTCATTAGTTTGCATACCTTGACACCTTTTACATTTCACTCAATTTTGGTGGGTAATCTCATTATCTAATGCTTCAAAGGGTGGGGTATCTGAGGGCAGCTTCAACTAACTACTACTTCCTCCCTATCTGTACTGACTTTTGTAAGTGGCCCTCCAGCTCCTACCTTACTTCTACCACTACCTTCTTCCTTTTCTCATGAGCACCAAGCCTTTCTACCTTGCAATCATCAAGTAATATCCCCTCAGCTTCTCTAGCTTCTCTGCTTTTCCTTTAAGCCTACCTAGATTCCCTACTAAGTCTGAGTTAATAAATTCTTGTTCCCTGTATTCTCCCGCCTGAGAATGCTTAACTCTAGGTTTTTACCCACTAGCCCTCTCACCCCTCGGCCAGGTAACCTCATTGCTTCTTTCCCTTGGAGTTTCAGTGCTACCATTTGCCTCCTCAGTGACAGCAATTCTGATGTCCTGCTAACAGTGCTTTGCTACCTGCAGCTGAACTTCATCCAACTGAATTGACTGACTTCAAAGAGTCAGAGAAATACTTGACAGTGCAAGGTCCCTGTGTTAAGCACCTCCTCCTCCCTTGGTTTAGTTTAAGGCCCTAGGTAGAAGTTATCTTTTCCCAGTCACAACACATCTGAAGTCTGTGTCTCTACTTCTGAATTGCCTTCCACTGTAACGCCTTCCCTACTGGTAGTGAAGTCCATTCCAATGTCTGTAGCTGTTGTTTCTCCCTTTAAGGGTCCACTCAAATTAGCCCATTCATACCGTGCCCCAGCACGTTTGACCCCAAAATCCGGATTATTTGACTAGTGTGAGCGCTCCGTTCCATGCTTCAGTACAGTACACTTCCTGCGCTCTGGCACGGTTGGAGGAGGTGTGCTTCAGTACGGTGCAGGTATTCATGCACGAGCACATGCATGCCAACGTGGATATGACATAAATCATGCGACCGTCCCTTCCGTGTTTCCTCTTGCCTCCGCAAAAATCGTTTTATGCGTGCAGCGTGATTAACTGCGAATCGCTGCCTCGCGCAGTCAATAATCAACCATGTTGTCTGTGTCGTTGTCCATTGTGCTGCTGCAACCACGTAAAAACAAAAGTCAATTTATGATGACGTCGAGCCATCCGTGTGTCGTCCATCAACGTGATGACGTATGTACCAGAGGCAACCGTGCTTAAGCACGATTGGGGTTGGGGTAATGTGAGCGCAGGCCAGCAGGGGACTGGGGAGGGGGGCCATTCGTGCTTCAGAACGATACAGAACAACTGGGCCTAATGTGAGTGCACCCTATGTCTTTTTCCACCCGTGCTCTCGCACACTATCACAAGTAATCTTCCTCTATTCTTATTCACAGCCATTAAGGGAGTAACCATGAGCTGGATTAGCCCTTGGTGCTGCTGTCATAGGTTGCTAACCCATGACAGCCCCAGTGGGTCTGTTTCCTCCTGTCAGCTGTCTTTCCAAGCTGTCACTTGGCCTTTCCCTTGTTGCAAGCTGCTCCATTCACAGCAGTCACTACTCAGAGCTAGAAGAAGACATCTACCAATACACAGGATTTTAAGATTGCTATGTCATTTGGGGAGTACATTCAACACTGGAAAAAAAGATTCCCCTTGATTGTGATGAACTTACAACCTTTTGTCTGGTGCCACCCTCAGGTCAAACATCTGACTTGTACACAACTTACACAATTTTGGTGTCATTATCACCTTTCCTCTAGTGGTACCCTATGGCCAAAATGCCAAATTTGATAGCTCAGAATTTATTGGACAGATTGCTATGAAAATTGTAAAGAATACCTATGTTCTCCAGAGGAAAACCCTGTCAACTTTGGTGACCTCATGACCTTTCCTGTAACACTACCCCCAGGCCAAAATGTCCCCCCCACTTGCATTCCCCCAACATGTACAAAGGCAGCAGGACTCTAATGGCAATGGGCATGTGCTTGTTAGCTGTGTGGATCTAATTTTTGGGTGAATTCTGGTCTTTTTTGGGTGCAATTCTATTGAAATAAATTATACATTTGAATTGCATGCCAGCAAACAAAACAGTACATTTGCAGCTTCAAAGTTACATATAGTTACTTAAATTTTATGTCACTCAAAAAACCTAAACGTACGCATAAAACACACACCTAAAAGTGAAACATGAAATCTACTCTTTGTAAATTAAAGGAAGTGGCAAGTATTGACATCAGAATGTGCAGGAACAATTATGAACTAGGTAAAAATGTAGTTGTGCTAAACTAATTGATAAATGATGAGTATTTGTTGTTTTTTTCAATCAGCAATAATGATGACAAAACAGCGAAGCCCACTGCTGAACTGTACAATCTAACAGCCACTATGGCCAGTTAGTTTTGTGCCATGATGACTACCATCTCATCTCTCTGACTCGGCTTTGTTGTCTCGTTCCCCTGTATACTGTCAAGCAGAAATGCTACAGAAGATCCTAAAAGCACACCAACACTATCTCTCGATCATCCTGTCTATATGAATGCAATAAGCTTCTGTCTCTTCACTTAAATCTAATTCTATCCTACGGAGGGACAAATGGAAGGCTGACTCTAAGTAATTTGGTGCACATTATTACAGTGGCTGGTGTTCTAAGGGACACAATTAATTCAAAACAAAATCTTTACATCACAGAAATGACTTCAATTTCCAAACTGCAAGAAGCGGCATACTGTAAATACAAGGAAATGAGTTACAGAAAGTAGGGGTGCACACCACTGGATTTTTTGCTGATATCCAATATTTTCAAAGTCTTTTGGCCGACTGCCGATACCAATATGTGCACATATTTTTTCCACCTAACTGCACAGACCATCAAGTCTCTACTATAGTGGAATTCACATATTATGCTTGCTATTATTATGCTTATTATGTACTGGCCCACTGATAGATGTAGACAGAAAATACAATGCTTTTCAAAATGTACACATGCACTGGGCAAAATGAGAAAACAACTGCAACTTAGGTTATGTAAAACATACCATCTTTATTCTTTATAACATTTTCCTTCAAACGAAACTGTAAGATCCTACTTAGACAGGCTTGGATGATGCTCTCCCTGAAACAATCCTGGCAACAGCCACAAGCAAGACAAATTTGACCTATTTCACATATCGGCATATTGACAGGAATTTTAGTTTCAGGCCGATTCCGATATTTCATTTTAAAGCCAACATCAGCTGATACCGACGACTTGGCAATATTATCATGCATCCCAACAGAGGGCTTCCTAAACAACCTATTCCTGCTGTGTTATGCATTCTCTTTACGGAGGGTCTTTTATTCCTGCATTATGCATTATCTTACCAGAATGCCTTTCATTTCATTCACACTGAGCGAATCTTCAAACGACAGAGCAAGGCTCTAACTTTTACCTTAATCTACATTTTAATGATGTTTAAACAATGTCCACTGAATGAGGCAGCTTGAGTTGTATCAACATTTAGAGTACTGTAAATAATCACAGGAAAAAAAAGATATGATTTTTGTCAGCATCACGCAGCCCTATTAGGAAATTTAGCTTAATGTTTATATTATGGACTTTGTTTGAGAGCCCATGTATTTCAAAATGAAAACACATTGTGAAAACACACTGCTCTACATTTGTTTATCTCTGTGTATTTGTATGTTTATGTTCTTCTCTATCCCGACATCTCTTTCTTAATTCATAAACAGCCCCTTTAAGCGGAAACATCATGTGCCTGGAAAGATAATAAGCACTCGTGCTTTTCAAGAATTCAACATGTATTTAGAGTGTATTTATGTCTGTGTGTGTGTGTTCCCTGACAAAAACTGGTGATCAAATGCCACATTTCCATGCTAAATTAAGAACACTACATTGTCATTGAGGTATACTAAAGGGATATGTCTTACAGGATATTATTTAAGCTTTTGACCACAGCCAAGATGAAAGAAAAACAGACTAGTAAATCCCCTGCAATCGGACTACTCAATGCTGGGTTTCAACTGTGCTGGTAAATCCCATGTAAGACTGCCAATCTCCCCTAAAAATCAAATTTGACTATGAATTGACTGAAATGAGTCTTGCCTTTAACTTAGGTGAACACAAATATCTTCCTAACACTGCTTGGAGGAGCGATCATCACATACATCGATGATTCCATCACATATCCTGATGATTCCTGATGCATTTGTGGAGTCGGCCCAAAATCCTATTTGTTAATCAGAAAACAATTTCTTCTAACACTAGGTGCTTAGTTAATGCAAGGCTTGCATATGTTAATGGAAGTAACTTGGTGGCATTACCCTGTTGCTTACAGAGTATATGCACATTGATTAGCCTTGCCTGACGTTTAAATCTACTTGTCCACAACTGGACGGCAAAGTAGCACATTTACAACTCTCAAGCGAGTGGTATATCAAAGTGGTATATTTTGTGCGAATTGTGCAAAAAAGGTGCAAACTACTGCTAAAAAGTCTATTGATTAACTAATCTACAGAAAATCAATCAATTCTAGTTTTGATAATGCATTGTGTAAGTCTTTAAATCAAGTACAAACCCCAAACATTTGCAGATTACAGCCTCACTAACAATTGCTTACTTTTCTCAGATCAATTACATGAAAACTTGTTTTTCTGCTTACTATGAAAGCAATGTGAAGACATCATTTGTGCTCTGATGACTTCCTATAAGTATTTCTCCTTCTTGACACATTGGAAACTAAAAGATTAATCCATGAATGGAAAAAAAAATCAATAGATTATCGGACAACGAAAATAATCATTGTCAATTGTCATTGTGGACATTCTGTTGGTGCAGTTTCATGTCTGTGAATTTGCACGGGATCATTTAAGGGACTTGAAGCTTTGGAATTGAGGTTGTCTGATTTATTATTTATACAAATTTTCAAGTGAAGCCAAAGAAAAAGAACAAAAAGTAGCTTGTGTGTGTGTGTGTGTGTGTGTGTTTTGCAGTGTTAATTTTGTCAATGAGTTTTTGAATGAATTTTTTTTTTCATGACCAAGACGATAATAGGTTGCTCTGTGAAAACAAAAACTCAAACTTTTTTTTTTACTCCCAACAAAAAAATAACAACATGAACATATCAGAGGTAGACTTCAGACAGGCACAAATAAACATACATTTGCCCCACTTTTGCCAACCTAACAGATGACTAAGCTGCTCTCACAGAAGTCTGACGGCAGAACATCCCCCTTATAAAGTTCTAACCACGGCAATAACTCGGTGTTCGTGTTACCTTGGGAGAAATGAATGCTTTTAAGAGGAAGCAACTCTTCATTTCCTCCACAGGGAATACCCAAGGAGGAGAGCATCCATTCTCCTGAGTTGACAGAGTAAACGCCCATGTTGGTGAAATTTTATCGATGACACTCTGATGTCCTGTTCCTGTGAAGGCGGCATGGAGCTGCGCTACAAACTATCCACCTACAGAAAGGTGCTTTAAACACTGAGGTAAAGAGAGTCATTGCTATGGTAACGATATGCCTTCTTGTTTAGCTTCATTAGTATACGCCGGCAGGCTTCATTACGTTGCAGACCGAGATATACTGGCTTTCGTTTGCAAGTAGTTGCAAGTCTCAACTCATGGTTATGAGCTTTAATGTAGAAATACTTGAAGCATAGTTTATCCTTTGTATTATTTCAGGGGCAACGTTAATACAGTGTTAAAAATCATGCTCATTTATTATAAAATATTATTAAGGGGAAATGTGACACAAGCAAGGTGACTAGCCACAACAATAAGCCAAGGGTAGTCATCAAATGCAACAGCATTTTTGAATAAAGTCCTGTCATTTGGCTAAACTGATTAAAGTATATATGACTAAAATTATTTTAAGTGCTCTTGATTAAAACTTAACCCTCCTGTTATGTTCACATTTTTGAACATCTTTTATGTTTGGGGTCAATTTGACCCCTGCAGTTTAAACTTCCACAAAATTATTATAACTAAAATTGTTATCAAAGTTTATGTGTCAGGTACTTTATGTTTCTTTGTTGATTACCTAAATAGCCCTTTAAATAAAACATAACTCCCCCCCACCCCCACTTATACATCCAGTATTCCTATTATGCAACAATGGAAAAATATGCAAATCGCCATAAAATCTCACTGATTGATCTGAAATTGGAAATAAATATAAATTTTTGGTGTTTTAATGGCTTAATATTATTTCTAAGCACAGCTTTTTGTTATTTATAACCAATGCGTTACAAAGTGTGAACAGGACATTGAAAACATATCATCATGTCAATTTCATCTTTACCCGGTAGTGCCCATTACATTAGGAACACATTAAACATGAAGCAAAAAAATGATGTTAATCATTCATTTAGAGACGCTAAACACTGGCTGGGGTCAAATTGACCCCAAACATAATAGGAGGGTTAAATATGACTAATGTAAAATAAGTGACTAAAATCAAACTGAAAAAAGATGACTATGACAAACTAAAATCCAAATACTTGTCAAAATTAACACTTTTGTATCGGAAATGCAAGGGCAGAACTTGGATGAAGACCGGTATTTCAATTTTTTTTGGATGTCACAGTCAAAATTTGACAGCATCTGATGTCTCTTCTATGTTGCAAAGTTTGGACGAAGCGTAGGTATTCAAGAAATGTACCTTGTTTTGCTAATTGTGCAGTAATGTCAAACAGCTTTAAGAGCACAGAACAGTAAAATTCTCCACGGAAACCCAGATTAATAAACATGTTGAGATGGATCAGTGCTCCTTCAGACAGGGTGACACGCCCCACCTATTCAGTGATCAGGGTAACTCTGCTATGGGCTGCTGGTCCGGCACTACTACCGTTCTTCTCATCAACAATGAGCGACAACGACAACCCTAATCCTAACCCTAACAACAACACAGGGGGTACAAATAAGAAGAGTGATGTAGATCTAATTAAATAGCTGTACTTGGAAAGTAATTCTGAACATACCGACGCAATTATTTAGAGACAATTATAGTGTCATTTATTTTTTTTTTGGAGCTTTTTACTACTGTCTACATCTAATTCAAATTTCCCAATCATTTTGCAGTGATGTTAGTAATTTCATTTTTAATATATGCTATTTTTAAAACACAAAAATGCCAAATCCTGGACAAATCAAACTTGAAATTAACTGCTGTCCAGACCTACAAAGATGCCCGAAATAAAACAATATAACTGTGTCAATAAAGTTAACACTTTTATGTCAACTTTGGACCTTCTGTCAAGTAAACTGTGTTCACAGTGTCAATTCAGGGAATATGGATGCTCTTTTCTTTGGTATTCCTGTGGAAGAAAATCTGAATTTTTTTTCTCCTTGTGAGCATTCTGTTATACTGAGCTGGCACCATGAACATGATGTGACCACAGGTTGGAAATCTGCAAGATGGATCTTCCAGGTTTTAGGTGAACACAGGCATTAGCCAAGTTAGCTCTGGAGGGGTTTGGATGTATACAAGGCATTGTGTTTTTGTTTCTTTTTAAGATTTTTTGGGCATTTCTGGTTTATCTGACAGTCACAGGGGAGGGACAGGAAAAGCAGGGGAGAGAGAGGGGATGACATGCAACAAATGGCCTGAGGTCAGATTCGAACCCAGAACACAGCAACCAGGACTCAGCCTTAACAAGTGGTACGCGCTCTGTATCTGCATCTGGTCAGTCAGGAAAACATACTTATCTCAATCACAGATAAGCACTATCAAACATACACAACTTTAGCATGCTTATGCTTACATTGCATACATGCTTACATGCTTATGACTGCACAACACACCAATCAACCTTCATATGCCAAAATATGTTTCAGATAATTTAAGATGCTGCATTTGAAAGAACCCTATAGATAAACTAGGCGAGGTGAATCTCAGCACCAACCTTCTTAACTGGAGTACACTGAGCAGTCACCTTACAAACTGAAAACATAAACATCAGGTTCATTTAATTCCAAATACTCTATAACATAACACTGAGCAGTCTCTCTATAAAGAGCTTTGATTAAAATATAACTTCTCAGCTTCCCACAGCTGTCAGAAGCACCTAGCTTTGCAATCTATTTTGTCCACTGCATGACGTTGTGCTGAGTTTTGTATATGCACCACTGTGAGGATGTTGGAAAATCTGCAGTAATGTCATTCTTGTCAAAGTGTCCATTTGTGTGTGAGGATTAGCCTATGGCTGTGGATGGGACCTGGGACTTCAACTACATGCAGTGGACTGTTGATTCGCCCTTATTTTTCCCCGCTTCTCTGGTCATCGTTCCAACTGAAACCAGCCTGTTCTCTTTTTCTGCCCCCTCTTCCTACCCGCGCCCCACTCCCACTACCTCGACTTTCAACAAAAAGAATGTCCTTGACTTTGACTGCTACAGCCACTTAGTCATGCAGCAAGTTTTCCAAGCAGTCACTGAGTCTGCTGGCTGTTTTTTTTAAATACAGATTTTATACAGATACTGCCAAGCATTTGTGTTCTGTCTTGCAGTCATGCTAGGAATCTGTCAAGTTAATGAAAGACCTGCTTTTGTCATAGTTGATGTTGGGAAACCTGCTCATTTGGTCAATAAACCAGACGTTCTGCTGCCCTGTAAGAAACTACGATAACTCTCCATTTTTTTCAAATAAAATTCCACAACTTTTCCATAACCAATTCTAAACACAGAGTCCTCATGTATGCTTGCAGACAAGTTGTAGCGTAGGCTTAGTGGTTTTCACAACCTCCCAGTAAGGATGCACAGCCACAAAAAACAACAGTGCATAGTGTCATACTGTCAATATCCTGACCTAAGGACACCTGCTGTAAGCCAGCATGAAATTAGAGAAGCTGGTAGTGTCTGGGACAATCCCTGTGTGTCTGCACTGTCCTGCAATGTGTCTGACCCAAACACAGCTGCCATGAGAAAACATGACACACATGGAGGAGCCCTGGTCAGCATGGGTATGAAAACATCACAGGCCTAGGTCTAACAGGCCTAAAACTAGCTGGGAGCAAGGCCAGATTTACAGCTGTGAGGAACAACAAGCTACATCTGGACCACATCCTACACCTCAAAGCACAAAAACAAAACAGAATCCATGGAAAGAAGCAACCTAAGAGTGCATGAGAATCATTTTGCCAATCTTTCTCACTTTTCACTAGGTTGCTACAAAGATTATCAAACACAGCTGAGAGGCAGGTTATTAGTCTGATCACTGGCATTGGTCTGTGTTTTTCAGGCAAGAGCTGGTGATGGTGGCTTGCTAACATTACACTGAACACAACTGCTGAAGCTGCTAAACACACTGCAGTGCATTTCCAACACAGTGACAGGACCTCAAAGCTTAATTGCTGCAAGGGACAGAGGGCTAAAACAATTTGTCAGAAGTGCAAGGGCAATGACTTATAATAAGCAGAGCCATACTTCATAGTGCTTGGCATAAAACAAGCAAATGCATCATGAATAAATGAATGTCTAAATGATTATAACGCCATCGATAAGTGGAAAATGAGCCACTGGAGGGTTCAAATAGCTCCAGACCTCCTTAATATCACAGCTTTCTTTGGTAAACCCCTGGTACAGTGAAAAGCTTCACTGGCTCAGTGACACTATGCTGCAGTCACACTGTGCTGGACCAATATGAGTGTGCACAGCACAGGCGAAGACTTATGAGAATACTGCAACTACTGTCACTTAGCAATGCAGGGACTGCTGTTCTGTGCAGGAAGGAGAGAGAGAGGGAGAGAGAGAGAGAAGCCAAGGGAGGAGAAATATTACTGCATCTAGACGTACCTGGCTTTGCAGCATACTGTAGAACTAACGTGACATAGAAAATCTCTTAATGAAGCTTTATTGCCTACTTAAACACATGCATATAGACACTAGCTGTAACATGACTTAAACATTGTGCATATACACATCATATCAATCATAGTTTGAGCCAATACTACATTTTTTAATTTCTCCCATAATTGGTGACTTAACATACAAATACTACACAAATACAGCTAATACTGCTACATTAACAACATTCACATCCCATAGGTTTGGTAGCCCTAACTTTACACAACTATCAAATGGATACATACAGTTTATAGTTACAGAACTGGGCAGGGCATTAAACTTGGTGCTGTTGTCATCTGTTTTTAAACACAATAGAACATGAAAACCTGCATCAGAGCACTGCGCCGACTGCTTATGTAACTCATAATTATGCTGAACCTCTGGCACACCCAGTAAGTCATATTTAATGGTAATTAATTTGTCTACAAAGTAGAGTTACTTTGTTGCAGCCCCAAAGTGCGATTATAATTTAGACATGGTTTTAACTGACTGATATGACTGACATGGGAACCTGCATGGTCTCAGGAGCATAGTGGGAGTTGAGTTGGGTTTTAAAAAGCTGAGTAGTAATGGGTATAGTAAGATCCCAACATCCTGTGACATCTATCACAATGACAATTTGACTGATGAGGGGAGATGTCGCCTGGGTTGCCAGGAAAAAGATGCAGGTATGTCTGCAGTGTTGCTCAAGGAAACGCATCCAACTGTCAGACCTACAGAAGAATTAAGTGCTTCAGACTGCATGCTTTAATAACTTGGAAGTGTCAAAGGTTGCAGGTTGAGTTATCAGCACCTGTCTGTCACCCGTTTGGACCCAGTGGCCCCATCCAACCCTGATGTTAAAACACCAGGAACAAGGTTGAGCTTGGTCAGCAGCTGAGGACAGACCGGGGAGGGGGGTAACAGGAATCAAGACTAGCTCAATAAATGATGAGTCAGCCAAATGTCTTGTCTCCAAAGCACATTCCGAGCAGGTATGGAGGACAAACACACACAGCCATGCTAGCCAATGTATGCCGCAAGCTCGGTAAGGCTGAACCTGACTGTGGCATTAACCTGCAATACAACAAAACAAACCTGCTTTGGGCTAGTTTGCTAGCTAACACTGGGTAGGTGGTGTTGCTTCCTTGGCAGAATTAACACTGGTTTGTCAGTTCCCCTTTGTGTTTTCTACGAGGCCAGCAAAAATGGAGAGAAGTCTATCTACAGCTGATGCCCATACGGTTAGGAGCGGGTAGCATTGGCGCTGAGTTGGTAACCAGGCTGCTAGCCACCGTCGTTAGCGGACTAGTTAGCCAGTGAGCTAGCTAGTGGCTAGCCCAGTGCAGGTTAAATGTAACTTACCTCATATTGAATGTACTGTTTTCTCCACTCCGGGGTGATGTGAGCGGAGAGATGCTCTGTAAATTTCATCTTGGCGGTTTCGGCGGCTTTCCCTCGTCTGGTTCAACGATTATCAAGACCAAATATCGCCCCAAAAACTGGACGAATGACCGGTTTGCTGTTACAGATTCAACAGCGGGACGTTCTGCCGAGGTGATCAGCTAAACGGTGACTCTCATCCGGAGATTACAGCTGGGTAGCTCGGCCAAACACCGAGAGAGATGCCCTTTTTGTCTTCACGTTAGCCCGACTAGCTAAAGGCATTTCTTTCCACACATTTTACAGTCGACGAGGTGACATTAGAGTCACATCGTTACAGAGGACGCCTCACTTCTCCTCTAACTGTAGCGTCAATGCCGCAAAACAGCGTTTAGTTGCTGGTAAACAGGCTCAAATTATTGGCGCTAGCTTCCTTGCTATGTGTCCCCTCTCTCTTCCTCCCTCTGTCGTTCACTCTCTACCTCTCTCTGCCTCCTTCTGCTGCTGCCTTCACGGGCTGCGGGGAATATGGACACTTCGCTTGAGCACACATGACCGCTGACGCTGCACGTGTCAGTTGATAGGGTGTTGTTTAGCACTCAGACAGCAAACAGTTTGGTCTCACCTAGCCTGAAATAGGTGTATTGTTTTTATTACAATAGAAAGCATAGACCGAGTTCTTCATTTTTAATAGAATAAGCATCGATTCAAGTAACTTTCCCAAATATGCAATATGAGATAACTAATAATAATTCGTCAAAACCAGTTAACATCAGTGTTATTAGCAGTAATAAAGCAAAGAAGTACTCTTTAACCCTTTGAAACCCGAGCATATTGCCTTGATTTCTATCAAAACATGACAAGAACATTACCATAAAATTATCTTAAAATGTAAAAAAGTAATCATAATTAATTTAATAAATACAATAAAATAAAAATAAAAAACAAGAAAAATGACCAAAAATTACAACTTTTCACTAGAAAATGACTAAGAAATGTTAATTAAACATATCCAGAATACAAGCAAAAATTACTAATAAAAAACTACAAGAAAATTACCAGAGGAAAAAAAAATTACCAGAAAATTAGACAAAAAACATATTTACAAAGTAATTCTGAAACGACTATATTTAAAA